>JAVXUP010001051.1:0-291788 GCA_033070095.1 Escallonia herrerae | reverse complement strand
TCCGTCGCTAATTATATTTTTAGAATTTTAATTTATTTTCTTTTTTGTCAAATTAGCGACGGATAAAATATTTTAGCGACGGAATATTCCGTCGCTAAAAAACTTATTTAGCGGACGGAATTAATCCGTCGCCAAAAGTCAATTTTTTTTTGAAATTTTTTTTTATTTTTCAATTACCCAGACCTGTAATACAATTTTCAATTCTCAACAACAACGCGCAATAATCAATACAGAAAGAAATATATATAATCAATTATAAAAAATATTTATTATAAAAAAAACTCATATATGTACAAGCCGGGAACCGGATACAGCCGGTTAGGAGAGGGGAGAAGAGTACAAGCCGGCGCAGGGGGGGGGGGGAAGCTAGGAACGGGCACGGGAAGGGGCTCATCAGGGGTTGCCGAGTCCCGGATCTGGATCCTGCTGATCCGGGGCCGGCTCGGCCTGTCCAGCAGTGCCCTGCTCCCTGATCATCCTCACCACCACTGTAGCAATGCGCTGGATCTCCTCGTCGTCCAACTGAGGACGAGGAGCCGGTGTCTGTGGAGGGGCAGCAGGGGGTGAGGACGCTCCTATCACGGCACGAGCAGTCGTGCTAGGCAGGCCGCGTATGCGGCCTTTCGGCCGATTCACGACCTCCGGCGTATCCAGCCATCGCTTCAACCCCCCAGTACTCGCAGCCGTACTAGTGGACGCTGATGGCTGTCCGGACTGCTGCTCGGACCCCCTTAGCTGTTCATACGAGGCCTGCAAAAATAGTGGTTTAACGATATGTTAGGGCATTAATTAACGAAACAGACATTGAGGATAGAAAGAAAAAACATTAACAACTTAAATAAATTGACTCACATCGATCCGCCGGGCAATATCTGAAATATAGTCGCCCGCCCGGTGCGTCTCGTCCTTGTCCTTCTTCCGCACGTGCGTCTGATTATAGGTCAGAGCTATGACCTCATCCTCCTCCAGATCCGGGTGCTCGACCGCGTTCATGTGTCGGACGATGTCGTGTGGCACCGACCCCCCCGTGTGCGTCGGATCTCTGTTCTGTCTGTTCTCAGCCCCGCTCTTACTCTTGGCGTCCCAACCTGGATCCGCAGCCCACCGATCTATCATCTCCCCCCATACACGGTGAGATATCCAATGTGGGGGATATCTCGTCATGTCCGTCATCGGGGCACCCGCGGGCAGCGCCTTCTTCGCCCGGTCCCGTGCATCGTGGAGCCATCGGCGGTAATTCTTGCCGATGTAGGCAAAGAAAGCCTGCTGCCCCAGTACCTGCTGCTGAGGCGTGTCAAACGTGAACCCCTCCTGTAAGGCATTCAATAACACAAATTAACAACATAAAACAAACTGTAATTAAACATTTACTAACGCTGAAAAAAATACTTCACCGTACCAGCCACTCCTCCCATAAGGCCTCCCTCGCAGCGGCATCCCAGTCCTTCCAGTACAGGCGTGGCTCGAAGAATCGGCCCTTCACAAGAACGCCGATCTTCGTCCTCGCCTGATTCTCCAGGATCCTGCCAAAGAAGTAAATAAATAAATTAATACAGTTCAAATATAAATTAACACCCCAAAATTTTAAATATAAGGCATGAGGTGATATTTTTAGTACTTACAGGCCCTCCTGCGTGAGCGTAACTCTCTGTTTACGCTGGGGGTCGATGCGTACCCCGCGTGTCGGACCACGGCCTCGTCGAGATCCTACAAAACACAGACATTAATACAGTTCAAATATAAGGCTAGCGAAAATGTACGAAACACCGTTATCAACTATACCTGAGGTAGAACCCACGGAAGATGGAGAATGCACGCGCGTGTGGGATGAATCTGCGTCGGGCTGGGGCGACGGCTCGAACTGGGGCTGGGACGACTGCTGGGGCTGGGGCAACGGCGACGGCTGGGGCTGGGGCCCCATCTGCTGTCCGCGATCACTCTGTGCCTCGTCATCAGTAGGCAATGACGAGGTGGGACCCACCGGGGAGGAAGCAGCTCGGCGTCCAGCCCGGCCACGAATAGCCCGTATCCTATCCATATCTGACTTCATATAGATAAATTACAAAGACATTAACACGTTAAAAACAATAATTTGGCAAAAATCATCATCGGCACAATAGTATATATATATATATATGAACGGATGTGCAAAAACACATCATTAAACACCAAGTTCTAAAAGTTTACTACATTTTTCCCGTGATGTTACAACATTACAAGTCAATCATTTTCAGTTTGCGAATCATCTTCATCACTTTCCCCGTCGTCCTCTTCTTCGTGGGACTCGTCGTCCTCTTCATCTTCTAATTCATCCTCTTCATCAGTAGACTCGGTCACATCATCTCCAACACTTTCCACGTCTTCCGCGTCATCATCTACGACTTCTTCTCCTACAAGAAGTGTTGTTGGAAGAGGAAGATCGTCCTCCTCGTTGTTGACCTCAACAGGGAACAAGACACGTGGTTGGTCGGCTTGAAAGGAGTCTAGCTCACTGTCATATGTCACGGGCAATTTCTTGGACTTGATAGTTGTATACCAATGAGATTTGGGATTGGCGACGTCCTCCGCGTAAAAGACTTGTACAGCTTGACTAGCAAACACAAAGGGCTCGTCTGATGCAAGTCTTGACTTGACATTGACATCTACAATCCCTTGAGAGCTAACACGGATTCCTCTACTGCATGTGACATCGAACCACGTACACTTGAACATTACCAGGCGGTTTTGGGAACCCAGATATGTTAGCTCAACAATCTCATCTAGCTCTCCGTAAAAATCCATGCAATTCTCGGCATAACAGTCGCCGTTGACCAAGACTCCACTGTTTTGGGTTTGTTTTGTTCGGTCATCATCTTTTACGTTAAACCTAAACCCGTTGATGATATAGCCTCCGTAACAGGATGTTTGTTTGTTAGGGCCTTCGGCTAGTAATTTCAAGCAGGAGGCCACTGGTCTATCCATTGACTGAACCTATTGTAGATGACGGTAAAAATTAAGGATAAATCAGTATACTAATTGGCCACAGAACTGTATATAACACATAATATAATTTCGTTAAACAATCTTACACGGATTTTGAACCACTGTACAAATTGTGATTTCCGATGAGATTCAAGTCCAGCGGGATCAGTGATTAAAGATTCCGCATCGAACTCACTGCAAACCAATATAGTTGACTCACTTAACACACACTTTCAATTATGTACAGCAATGTAAGTGAATTAAGACTTTAACTTACTCAACGAATGCCGAAACTTCATCGCAATTTAGAAGGGCATATATTGTTGCAGCACTGTACTCTTCATCCGTTAGCCATCGAGTATACGTTCGGCCGAACGGACTCCCTGGCTGCTTGAATATTGACAATTGCCCTTCCAAATTTGTGCTTGCTCCGGGGTCATTTCGGCCTAGTTGATTTAACCTTGTACCAACATCAGGCCCGAAATATTGACTACAAAAGTTTACAAGTTCTTCCATTACGTAAGCCTCCGCAATTGAGCCCTCAACCCGAGCCTTATTACGGACTTTTTTCTTTAAATGGAACATGAACCTAGAAGTTTAGCGAATCGAGTTAGGTGGAATATGAATGATAACAGATGTCGCATTAAGTGTAAACGAACAACTGTAACAATTTAAGGATTACCTCTCGAAGGGATACATCCACCGATATTGCACGGGTCCACCCATCTTAGCTTCATATGCCAAGTGAACAGGCAGATGCTCCATTGAATCAAAGAACGAAGGTGGGAAGATTTTCTCCAGCTTGCAAATCGTCACCACAATGTTCTTCTCAAGCACTTCCATGTTACTCACCCGGATCGTAGAAGAGCATATATCTCGAAAGAAATGAGATAATTCAGTCAAAGTCTCGCAAACAACCCGTGGCAACAGTCCCCGGAAGGCAATAGGAATGAATCTTTCCATGAATACGTGGCAGTCATGACTCTTCATCCCTTGGAACTTGCATTCTGATACATTGCAACAACGAGATATGTTGGACGCAAACCCATCCGGAAGCTTCAAATTCTTAACCCACTGACAGACCTTCTCCACTTGTTTCTTGTCTAGACAGTAAGGTGCTTTCGGAAGTATGGTCCTCCCACTGACTGTCCGAGGATGCAATTCACGGCGTACACCCAACTGTTGTAGATCCCTTCTCGCTTTAAGGTGATCTTTCGATTTGCCCTTGACATTCATCACTGTGTTGAACACATTATCAAAAACGTTCTTCTCAATATGCATCACATCCATGTTGTTTTGGATAACGAGCGTCCTCCAGTAGGCTAACTCCCAGAAGATACAAAATTTTCTCCAGTTGTGCTCTTTCCCGAACCCTGCAATCTTCTGATCCGGCACACCCTTACCGTGTGGTATGTCAGTATCAAGTGCCTCCAGGTGTGAGAGTACTTCTTCACCAGATGGGTAGTCCAGTGTGACAACCTCACGCTCGATTGTCCCGTCAAATTTATCCTTCTGCCTACGAAACTGATGGCCCGGTGGCAAAAGCTTACGGTGACATCCGAACCACGAGGCCTTTCCGCCGTGCTTTAACGTATGACCGGGGTTCACGCCCATACAAGCAGGGCATGCTAGCTTCCCATGTGTGCTCCAGCCACACGTCATTCCCAATGCGGGGAAATCATGTATAGTCCACATCAAAGCAGCCCTCATCTGAAAATTTTGTTTAAGGGATGCATCATATGTTTCGACTCCATGATTCCATAACTGTTTTAACTCATCAATCAACGGCCTTAAATACACATCTATGTCCTTACCGGGGCTCTTCGGCCCCGGAATAAGCAACGACAAGAACATATACGGCTTTTTCATGCACATGCCTGGTGGAAGGTTGTAAGGGACAATAATAACAGGCCAACAGGAGTAAGGCGTGGTAGACTGACCGAAAGGGTTGAACCCATCGGTTGCCAGACCAAGTCTAACATTCCGAACTTCCTGAGCAAAGACTGGATGCCTGCGGTCAAACTCCTTCCACGCCTCTCCATCAGCTGGGTGTGTCAGCACATCGGCATCGTTGCTGCGAGTCTCACGGTGAGCCCTCATATGTTCAGCTGTATTGGAGGAGTAGTACATTCTCTGAAGCCGTGGTGTGATCGGGAAATATCGCAATATCTTCCATGCAATGTTTTTCTTCTTCCCTTTGTCCGGTTTGTACCTCGAATGATCACATACTGGACACCGTGACAAATCCTTATTCTCTTTCCAAAATAACACACAATCGTTATTGCACGCATCTATCCGGTCATAGCTCAACCCAAGTTTCCTCATCATCTTCTTCGCGTCATAGTACGACGGCGGTAGCTTTTCACTTTCGGGCAGTATTTCTTTGATTAAGGTAACAAACTCGTTAAAACCTTTCTCACTCAGCCCGTGGTCTGATTTCAACTGTAATAACCTACTAACCGCAGACAGCCGTGTGTGTTTCGGAGCTCCATCCCACAGCGGCTCTTCCGCAGCTCTCAACAACTCATAAAACTGATGAGCCCCCTCGTTCGGCGGTTGTGGACTGTCGTCACCCCAGTCAATATTAGCATGCCCAGCATCCATAATCATATCTCGGTAATCATATCGTGCCTCCTCCCTAACTTCAGTTTGACTAGTCGGGTTGGACGACAATACTATCGTTTCCCCGTGCTGCGTCCACCTTGTGTATCCACCCATAAAACCGTACCGACGAAGATGCCATTTTACTTCAATTCTTTTTCTCCAGTGCAACAACTCACATCTACCGCACGGACACCTTATCTTATCAAGGTCAACATGTGCAGGATGCGCATAAGCGAAGTCGAGAAATTCGTCAACGCGACACTCAAAATCTTCAGCATTCTTCCTTTTCATCCAACTTCGATCGACTGACATGACGACTGAATTATCGTACTGTATACCACCTTCAATTATGACCAGTGATTAGGCATTGCCGATGTAAATATGAATGCATGAATGTTACAACATGTCTACATATTTCCCCTCCACTCTTCAACATGTAGTGGTCCTATCCCATTCAGAAAAGCACATGTTTATAAAACAGTTTTTAACTCATGCTTAGTCCCATGTCTGTGAAAAATTCGGCAGCACCTCCCCGCATTTCTCCAAGTACACGACATCGATTAGGTGTTCTAACATTCATCTAACCTTGCTTAAGAAGGTTTGACGGATGTTAGAAAACCAGATCTGTATGCACCCAGAGAAACACACGAGAACGTGTACCAAATATCCACGACATAGAACACAAAGCATGAGTCAAAACACTATTTTATAAACAATTAGCTTTTCCAAATTGTCCAAACTGGACATCCAAAGGCTCATTACAAAGCATTACTTTGTAATGAGTACCTTTGAACGGGAACTAAAGGTTTCTATGCATGCATGCGTTCAGAAATTGATAACATATGCAAGAATCTTTCCGAAATATCAAAACTGCAGAAAGATCGTTACATATGTTACCAATTCCACATTAAATAGAATTCGTTGGCAACGAGTTGAACCATCTCGTTGCCAATGGACTTCTCAAAACAACAACTAATATAAAGAAGGCAGGGTTTGTAAACAACGAGTAATTGAACCTTCTCTGGGCAATATGGAGTAATTATGGGAAGGACAAGGGCTAATTAGGGCTAACTATGTTATTAGGGTTAATTACGAGTATTAATTATATCTAATTAGGGTTGATTAGGACTAATTAGGGTTATTCAGTCCTAATTAGGGTTTAATTGTGCCGAGTAGTGCTGATTAGTCCGAATTAGGCTTAATTGGGTTATGTTAGGGCTAATTCATGTTAATGAGGGCTAGTTTGGCCTCATTATAGCTAATTAGGGTTGATTAGGACTAATTAGGATTATTTAGTCCTAATTAGGGTTTAATTGTGCCGAGTAGTGCTGATTAGTCCTAATTAGGCTTAATTGGGTTATGTTAGGGCTAATTAATGTTAATGAGGGCTAGTTTGGTCTAATTATAGCTAATTAGGGTTGATTAGGACTAATTAGGGTTATTTAGTCCTAATTAGGGTTTAATTATGCCGAGTAGTGCTGATTAGTCCTAATTAGGGCTACTTAGGCTTAATTGGGTTATGTTAGGGCTAATTAATGTTAATGAGGGCTAGTTTTGGATAATTATAGCTAATTAGGGTTGATTAGGACTAATTACGATTATTTAGTCCTAATTAGGGTTTAATTGTGCCGAGTAGTGTTGATTAGTCCTAATTAGCGCTAATTAGGCTTAATTGGGTTATGTTAGTGCAAATTATGACTAATTAGGCTAATTATAATCAATATGCGCGTAATTGGGTTCATTTTGGCTAATTTGAGGTAATTACAGCTACTTTGATTTTCATTAGGTTCTTAGGGTTAATTAAAACTAATTAGGCTCGTTAGAGCTAATTAATTAGGGTTAATTGATTTATTAAAATATTTATTTTTTAAATGTCAGGCACCGTCGATCAGACGTGGTGTCCGTGTCTGCGCTAACTAACAGGTATCTCAATCCAATTGGGTCCCATCCTCCGTCAATAATCTCAATTCTCAAATGCCGCCCAATGCAATAAAAATTAACAAAAATCACACATTCAATCCAATTGGGTCCCATCCTCCGTCAATAATCTCAATATCTCAAATGCTCAATGCACAATTAACAATCTAAAATCATCAATTAACAACCTAAAATCATCGATTAATAATCGCAATTACTTCAAATGCACAGCTAATAACCTAAAATCATCAATTAACAACCTAAAATCACATATCAATAATCACAATTCTCAAATACACAATTAACAACCTAAAATTATCAAACAAATTATCAATGTTCAAATAGGAAAAAATTGTTCAAAATGTACATATCTGATGCGCTTGAATTATTTCAATTTAGGGTTCGATTATATTAGGGCATTCAATTTAGGGTTCAATTAGTTTAATTTAGGGTTCGGTTCGATCACGGGCATTCAATTTAGGGTTCAATTACATCAATTTAGGGTTCAATTAGGGGGTTCTATTGAATCAATTTAGGGTTCGGTTCATTTGGGGCATTCAATTTAGGGTTCAATTTAGGTTTCAGTTGGATTAGGGCATTCAATTTAGGGTTCAATTAGGGGTTAATTTAGGGTTCGATTCGATTAGGGAATTCAATTTAAGGTTCGATTCGATTAGGGCATTCAATTTTGGGGTTTAATTAGGGTTTAATTACTTCAATTTAGGGTTCAATTAGGGGGTTCTATTGATTCAATTTAGGGTTCAGTTGATTTGGGGCATTCAATTTAGGGTTCAATTAGGGGGGTTCAATTATTTCAATTTAGGGTTCGGTTGGATCTGGGCATTCAATTAGGGGTTCAATTACAATTAATTGGTTCAATTAGGTTGAATCGGGGTTCATTACAATTAATTGGTTAAGTTAGGGTTAATCAGGTTTAATTGGGGTGAATTCGTTCAATTAGGGTTACGCGGGGTTAATTACTGTTAATTGGTTAGTTTAGGTTGAATCGGGGTTCATTACAATTAATTGGTTCAGTTAGGGTTAATCAGATTTAATTGGGGTTAATTCGTTCAATTAGGGTTACGCGGGGTTAATAACTGTTAATTGGTTAGATTAGGGATAATTACGGTTTGATTAGGAATAATTGGGAACAAATTAAGGATAGTTAGCGTTTATCCGGGCTAATTATGCTTTAATTAGGGTTTAGGGTTTAAGGTTAACCGGTTCAAACAGGTTTAATTGGAGCTAATTACGGTTAATTGGTTCAATTAGGGCTAATCATGGCTAATTAGGGTTTATTGGTTCAATTAGGGTAAATCGGGATTAATTGGGGCTAATTGGTTAGATTAGGTTGAATCGGGGTTCATTACAATTAATTGGTTCAGTTAGGGTTAATCAGGTTTAATTGGGGTTAATTCGTTCAATTAGGGTTACGCGGGGTTAATTACTGTTAATTGGTTAGATTAGGGATAATTACGGTTTGATTAGGGTTAATTTGGTTCAATTAGGGTTACTTGGGAACAAATTAGGAATAATTAGGGTTTAATCGTTACAATTACATTACAACAATACAATACAATACATAACAAAAATTAAATTTAATTACATTACAATAAATTAAATTCAATTACATTATAGCAAATCAAATACAATTACATTACAATAGATTAAATACAATTACATTATAACAATAGATTTAATGCGATAAATAATTTCTAGCATACAATTACATTATAACAACAGATTAATTCAATATGATAAATAATTTCTAACTGGGAAAAAAAGTGAGTTCAGGCAGTGGTGGTGCGAGGCGGATGACGACAGTGGCGCACGGAAGGCAGTGGCAGAGGGTGGTGGTGCGGCAGAGGGGGAGGAACTGTGGCGATGGTGGTGCGACTGTGAGGTGGCTGTGGCAGTAGTGGGGTAGCTGCGGGGCGGCGAGGTGGCAATGGGGACGGCAGATCTGAGAGGTGAGGGAACGGCGGTGTGGTGGTGGCGGGGGGCCTGTCGCCGGCGTGGGGGGCTGGTGGGGAGGGACGGAGGCGGGGGCCTGTCGCCGGCGTAGGGGGCTGGTGGGGAGGAAAGACGGGGAGAGAGAGAGAGAGAGAGAAATCTGGGTATTTAAGAACACATTTAGCGACGGACATGTCCCGTCGCTAAAGATCCGTCGGTAAAAGCATTTAGCGACGGTTTATACCGTCGTTAAAAGACCGTCATTAAACGTCCGTCGGGAATGGTTTTACCGACGGATTAATCCGTCGGTAAAATATTTTTTTGGATAACGTTTTTACCCACGGAAATTCCGTCGCTGAAAACACCTTTAGCGACGGAAGTCGTTCCGTCGCTAAAAGTTCATCGCTAAAACCCTTTTTTCTTGTAGTGATAGTTCTACAGAATAGTAAAATAGTAGCACAATAATTATAACTGATCAACCGAATAATCTCTCAATCGTTATGCTGAGGTCAGCATTTGGTTCCACTGACTTGGACTCGGAATCCCACCTCGGGATGATCATTATTGTGGAAGCAGGGGCGACCACTAGCGATAGTACTACGCGTCAACATTCCGTCCAGTTGACAAGGACCCAAAATCGACGCATACACCGCACCACACAGTCACACACACTGCACCATCCTTCACCTCCTTCACTAACTCATACACCACCATATAACACACATACATGTACTTATACACAATTAAAATGCACACACACAGCTATATCACTGCTGCTGTAGCAGCAGTGACACACCACAAACACCTTCACAACATCAACACTAACCAAAAATAAATCAATTAGACTCTAAAAATGAGTAGAGAGATAGATTACCCTTTTGGTTTTTGATTTTTTTCCCCTTTCTTCCTCTTCTTTTCTCTCCTCTTTCTCTTATTCTCTTTCGCTTTTTGTTTTCTTCCTCTGTTTTTGTTTTTTCTTTCTTATTTCCTTTATCTTTCCAGACTTCTGTTTCCTTTTCTTTATTTGCCTTAAAATCTTATCCCTTCCCTTAGTTTATAATAAAAGTTAGATTAGTCATCCCATAAGCCAAGTAGGAGGTGACACTATTAGGGAGAATTTTAAGAACTTGACACATATCTTACAAAATGTTCAAATTGGCAACAAAGCCCCCCAAAGTTTTCATATTTACAAAATAACCCAAAACTTTCTAAAATTATCTTTTGACCCCGTAATCATTTTTAATCTCATTTTAACCTTTCACACTCTACTAATATCCAAGTATCGTCCAAAATTATTGCCCTTCTATTTTTTTTCCGAACCAACTGATAATTATTTATTGCTCAAAATCATTTCTAACGCCTCGAACAAGTGCGGGGTGTTACATTCTCCCTATCTTTAGTAATTTTCGTCCTCGAAATTATAGTATAGTACCTTCATTTGGAAACAGGTATGGATATCTCTGTCGCATCAAGGCTTCGTTTCCCAAGGCACTTCTTCCATGGTATGGTTTCTCCAAAGGACTTTGACTAGGGGAATCTTCTTAGTGCGAAGCGTCTGCACCTTATGATCTAGAATCTAAATAGGATGCTCTATGTACGTTAAGTCTTCTCTAATTTGTAATGGCTCTGGTTGTAAGACATGTGTCGGGTCTAGAATATATTTCCTTAACGTAGACATAAGGAACACATTATGCATACTTGCTAGGTCAGGTGGTAGAGCAACGCGATAGGCGAGAGAACTAACTCTGTCGAGCACTTCGAAGGGTCCCACTTATCTCGGACTTAGCTTGCCTTGTTTTCCAAACCGAACCACATCTTTCGTTGGTGATACCTTTAAAAATACGTGATCACCCACCTGAAACTCCATCTCTCACCTATGTACATCAGCGTAACTCTTCTACCTGCTTTGAGCACCCCGTAATCTCTCCCCAATCACTTTAACCTTTTCAGATGTCAGTTTTACTAGTTCTGGTCCCAACAACTTCATTTCTCCTACTTCGTCCCAGCAAAGAGAAGATATGCACTTTCGTCCATATAAAGCCTCAAAAGGGGCCATCTCAATGCTACTTTGATAGTTGTTATTATATGAGAATTCTATCAGCGGCAGATGATCGTCCCAGTGGCCTTTAAAGTCCAGAACACAAGCCCATAAAATCTAAAAACGTCTGAATATTCCTCTCCAACTGACCATCAGTTTGAGGAGGAAAGGCAATACTAAAATCTAATTTAGTATCAAATGCTTGCTACAACCTACCCCAAAATTTGGATAAGAAACTAGGGTCTCTATCGGATACAATTGAGACTGGAATACCATGGAGTTGAACTATTTCTTTCAAGTAGGTGGTGGCCAACTTGTCCATTGAATAAGTAGTTTGCATAGGCAAGAAGTGTGCACACTTGGTCAGTCGATCCATAATTACCCAGATAGCGTCGTGTGTAGAACTAGTCTTAGGTAGACCCGAGATGAAGTCCGTGGTTATGTGCTCCCACTTCCTCTCCGGTATAGGCAAAGGCTGTAGCAAACCTGCAGGTCTTTGATGTTTAGCTTTCAATTGCTGATAAACCATGCATCTAGACACAAATTTGGCAATTTCTCTCTTCATGTTGCCCCACCAAAAGTTCTCACAAAGATCCCTATACATCTTTGTGCTTCTAGGGTGGATCGAATAGATTGATCTATGAGCTTCTTCCAAAATTTCTCTTTTTAGGTCAAAGTCACTTTGTACACAGATTATGTCCTTGAACCGGAGTACTCCTCCTTGCAGTGTATATGCCGGTTTGCTACCGTTCTTTACTTCATCAGTAATCTTGCTTAGGTGATCATCATTTCCCTGGGCAGCCTTGATTTTATCGAGCAACATAGGTCGCACCACAATGGTTCTAAGTATACCATCGTTGTCCAAGCCCCAAATCCTAACATCAACATTCATTCGCCTCATATCTTCCAATATATGTCTTTGCTTAATGATTAACGAGGCCAACGATGACGACGACTTCCTACTGAGTGCATCAGCTACCACGTTTGCCTTACCTGGATGATATTTGATATCAACATCATAATCCTTGAGTAATTCTAACCACCGCCTTTGTCTCAAATTTAACTCTTTCTGAGTAAAGATGTATTTTAAACTCTTGTGGTCGGTGAATATCTCTCAAGTTTCTCCATATAGATAATGTCTCTAAATCTTTAGAGCAAATATCACGGCTGCCAGTTCTAAGTCATGAGTTGGATAATTTTTCTCGTAAGGCTTCAACTATTGGGAATCATATGCAATCACCTTCCCATTCTGCATCAGTACACACCCTTGACCTTTATGCGAAGCATCACTATAGATGGTAAAACCATGAGACCCACATGGTAGAGCAAGTATCAGGGCAGTAACAAGTCTATCCTTCAACTTTTGGAAGCTATTTTCACAGTCTCCATTCCACTCAAACTTGACTCTTTTTTGGGTCAGGCAAGTCAAAGGTGTTGCTATTTGTGAGAACCCTTCTACAAATCTCCTGTCATACCCGGCTAGTCCTAAGAAACTCCGAACCTCTGTAACGGTGGTAGGTTTGTTCCAGTTAACAACCGCCTCTATCTTCTTGGGGTCAACCAATATCCCCTCTTTTGATACCACATACCCCAAGAATGCAACACTATCAGGTCAGAACTCACACTTCTGAAGTTTAGCATATAACTTATTTTCCCTCAAAATCTGTAATACCGTCCTTAAGTATTGTTCATGCTCTTCCTTCGTCTTAGAATATATCAATATGTCATCAATGAACACCACTACAAATTGATCTAAGAAAGGTTTGAATACTCTAGTCATTAAATCCATAAATGCTGCCGAAGCATTAGTCAATCCAAATGGCATGACCAAAAACTCGTAATGCTCGTACCTAGTGCGGAAGGCCATCTTTGGCACATCATCAGCTTTGACTTTCAACTGGTGATATCCAGAACGAAGATCAATCTTTGAGAACCATTGTGCCCCCTGTAAATGATCAAACAAATCTTCTATACGAGGCAACGGGTAATAGTTTCTTATTGTCACCTTGTTCAGCTCTCGATAATCGATGCACAACCTCATTGTGCCATCCTTTTTATTCACAAACAACACTGGTGCGCCAAAAGGGGAAAACACTAGGGTGAATGAATCCCTTATCAAGCCGATCTTGTAATTGCGTCCTTAATTCCCTCAACTCCATGGGTGTCATACGATAGGGCACCTTAGTTATTGGGGTAGTCCCAGGAATTAACTCAATACCAAATTCAACTTCCCTATCATGTAGCATTACTGGCAAATCATCTGGAAACACCTCAAAAAACTACTTCACCATTGGAATGTCTTCTAGTTTTAACTCCTTCTGCTGGGTGTCTACCACATAAGCCAAGTACACACGACAACATTTCCTAAGAAGTCGGTTAGCTTGCAACGCAAAATCATAGCTGGAGGGGATGTAATGCTAGATCCTTAAAAGGTAAATTGGGCTTGGCCTAGGATTTTAAAGGTCACTTTTTTATTAAAGCAATCCACGGAGGCATGGAAAGCTGCTAACCAATCCATCCCTAGTATGACATCAAATTCCAACATGTCCAAGCAAATTAGGTTTGCAACCAACTCCCTGCCATTAATATTGACTGAGTAGCCCTTAATTACTTGATCCGCAATCATACCAGCCCCAAGTGGGGTAGAAATATGTAGTTGAATGTCCAAAGGCTCTAAGTGTTTGCCTAATCACTTAATAAACGTAGGAGATGCAAACGAATGTGTAGTACGAGAATCAACTAACACCTTTGCAAAAGTAAAGGATATAGAGAGTGTACCTGAAACCACCGAGTCGGATGCCCGTGCATCCTGCTGGGTCATCGCAAATACTCTTTCCATCACTCGAGGTTTTGCAGCATCCCTTCCTGGTTGGTTCTGTTGTCCTGCCCTGGGGCAATTCCTAGCAAGTTGTCCTTCTTGTCCACATGTAAAACATGTCCTCAATTCCCACCTAGATGGTCATCTCGGGTGAAACTGGTTACACCTAAGGCATGCTGGTGAACCAGTGTGTCCATTTGCTCTAGGTGCTAAAATCTAAGGAAAGTTTGGTCGTAAGTCATTCCTTTGTTGAGGTGGCACTCAACCCCCAAATCCTTATCTATGTTCATTCCACTTTTAGGGTTGTGCACCTCTCTTGACTTCTTGAGGTTTCGAGCACTTAGAGGTGTCACCTGACATGTTGTTTCCATAAAAAACACGTTGTTCCTTGCCCTCTTCTTCTGTTGGTCTTGAATCCTGAACAAATTATCATCGTCCCTTTCAACTACTAAGGATCTATCAACAACTTCACTATAAGTCCCCAATCACATTGTGGAGATACGAGACCGAACACCAAGACACAATATGTTCTCGTACTTCCTAGCCCTATTAGCTTCAGTGCCTACTAAATAAGGAGCATATCGAGACAACTAAGTAAAAATAGCCTCGTACTCCTTCACAGTGCAGCTCCCTTGAGTCAATTGCAAAAATTCTATCTCCATTTGCTTTTTAACTGTCTGGGGAAAATATTTGTCGAGGACATATTTCAAAAACCCTCCCAATCCAGATTGGTAATTTCTCCAGCCCTCACTCTCTTAACCATTTTTCCACCACTAGTTGGTTTCATCCCTCAACATAAATGCTGCAAAAGTTACCTCTGCCATTCAGTACACCCCAACACTTCAAATATATCCTCCAAGTCCAATTGCCATGCCTCAGCCTTGAAAGGATCAGTGGTGTCGGAGAAGGAGGGTGGGTCTAACCTCTTGAATTTCTCAATGGCAATACCACCAACTTCATTAGATGGTTGTCTTACTGTCATAACTACATGTTGTTCCACCACCCTTGCTAGATTCTCAACCACCTGGAACACGTCCCCAACCTGAGCATCATTCCTTAGAACCATCCTTAACCTATATGGAATATCACATAAGGATAATCAACCTCTAAAAAGAATCGGAAAAAATACCATAAATCAAATTAAACATACTACTTAAGCATTTCACCCTAATCTAAATGTCGGCTAAAACCTAGATACCTAAGGCCAAATTAGGTGGATCGGCACTATTGTTGTAAAACCACAAGATCGTATGCTCTGATACCATTCCTGTCACGATCAGAACCCACGGCTGGGCCAGTGAACCAGGTCAGTTTCCAGCCGCAGGCCCATTGAACTCTCACCCAGGGCTCCGCCAGGCCTTAATATAACATGTGCATACCTTTGTTACAATTTGCTAAACACCACACCATTAATAAGGCTTATAACAGCCGAGTAAACAATCTCACAACATTACTTAACAACTTATCATTTCAAACACCCGACTCACGACGCAAGTATGATTTTATGGTTACTTTCTCCTCTTACAGTTTTACAAAGAAAAAGACTAATATCCATGACGTCACAAGGGCATTTAAGTACTACAGGGATTCACCACTTCAAAAAATCGTCTCCACTAGCCTCAAACTCAGGATCCATATCAACGTCAGCCCTGTCTAGGTAGTCGCCTAAAAAAATAGGGAGTGAGCTAGAGCCCAGCAAGCACATTTACCATATCCAAAAATGGGTTTCAAGATTTACAAGCATGCCATGGATCTTTAACTCAACTGATGAGTCAAAATTAAAAGATACCGTAAATATAAATTGAAGGGTTGCATATACGGTTTGAGTGAAATAGTTCTACAAAATAGTAAAATAGTAGCACAATAATTATCAATAACTGATCAACCGAATAATCTCTCAATCGATATGCTGCGGTCAGTGTTTGGTCCCACTAGGTTGGACCCGGAATCCCACCTCGGGATGATCATTATTGTGGAAGCAGGGGCAACCACTAGCGATAGTACTACGCGTCAACATTCCGTCCAGTTGACAAGGACCCAAAATCTAACTTTCTTCGTAGATGTGGGGCACAACAACCATTAGAAAAAGTTTCATCCAGTACAGTAAACAAGGTTCACAATCAATTAGATCACAAATGTTTCATGGCAGCTCAACTCTATTTCGTATTCGTCATTTGAAGCCGAAAACAATTATTTAACATAAAAGGCTTCAAAATCTCTAACTGATATGAATAAAACATGCTGGTACATATCATAATTGAAAATATGGTTATAAGCAGGGATATGACAGAATGTACTTACATGAATTACTAAGCGGGTCTGAAATTTACTCGAGTGTCGGTCTTAATCTTCCCCCGTTGGAACCTAAAACGATAAAAAGTAAGGATATTAATTCTTTCTCGACGCTCAATTATGTGTTTTCACTCTGTTTGCCACAGGGTGTGAAAAATTACTCAAATGCCCCATTTCTAGTGAAAATTACCGAAACACCCCCAGGTGACTATCACATCAGAAAAATCTCAAAAACTTTAAAATATCCTTTTAAGCCCCCTGAAGTCATTTTTGAACAGAATGTACTTTAGAATATTTTATGCTCGAAAACTCCTAACCAGTATCCGGATCGAGCGGTCAAAGGCCCGTTCGGCTACAAATAACTATTGGTCTTGAAATAGCTGAACTTTTTGACACCGAAACCTATTAGTAAGATAAGATTCTACTAAAAATTTTAGATTAAAAAGACCTGATTTGCTATATCAAATAAATCGAGAATCCATTTTAACCGATACCCAAATTTAACATCCTTCAAGGAAACAAAAATTCTCCAAATATTCCATAGTGTATATCTTGCAAAAATAACATAAGTCTCTTTTTTACACTTTGTTAAATTCTACTTCTAACTATTTTTAAAAATTCTCTCAACACACTGCCTCAACCCTAGCCCCTTTTGCGACCATTACAGATAATGTTCACAGTTTACATAATTTAACACACAGCTCACCACCTTAACAGACCGGCACCTTCTTCTTCCTGTTCTCCACTATCGATAGCCACCCCTCCCAATTTCTCCACATCACCACCTAATTTCTCTTCATTACACACATGAATACCTAACACACACACATGTATAAACCTTAAACCCACCACTCTCACCAATTTACACACATGCGCGCACGGTCATAAACACAGCAGGCTGTCCGCCCCCATTTTCCTTCACCCATAATCAGCACATACACCTCACCACACAGTCACAAACACTGCACCATCCTTCACCTCTTTCACTAACCCATACACCACTATACAACACACATACATATACTTATACACAATTAAAATGCACACACACAACTATATACTGCTGCTGTAGCAGCAGTGATACACCACAAACACCTTCACAACATCAACACTAACCAAAAATAAATCAATTAGACTCTAAAAATGAGTAGAGAGATAGATTACCTTTTTGGTTTTTGATTTGTTTCCCTTTCTTCCTCTTGTTTTCTCTCCTCTTTCTCTTTCCCTTTTTCTTTTCTTCCTCTGTTTTTGTTTTCTCTTTCTTATTTCCTTTCTCTTTCCTCTTCTTTATTTGCCTTAAAATCTTATCCCTTCACTTAGTTTATAATAAAAGTTAGATTAGTCTTCCCATAAGCCAAGTAGGAGGTGACACTATTAGAGAGAATTTTAAGAACTTGACACATATCCTACAAAATGTTCAAAATTGCAACATAGCTCCCAAAGTTTACATATTTACAAATTAACCCAAAACTTTCTAAAATTATATTTTGACCCCATAATCATTTTATTCTCATTTTAACCTTTCACGCTCTACTAATATCCAAGTATCGTCCAAAATTATCGCCCTTCCATTTTCGAACCAACCTATAATTATGTATCACTCAAAATTATTTTTAACGCCTCGAACAAGTGCGGGGTGTTACAGTACTACTTCAAGAACTTCCCATTTATGGGTCCCACTCATAGACCATCTTGATCAACTATTGTGGGCTCCATTGGTGTAGACTTCTTTGACTACGTAGGGTCCATCCGTTTTGAGGTGAATTTGTTCCCCGTGCGATGGGTGGTGATAATGGGTCTCCGGATAGCCAAGACCAAGCCTCTTACAATAAAAGACCGTGTTCTAGCCCTTTTGTTAAAGGCCTTTAAGAGTCTAGCTTGATAACACTCCAAGCGTTGTTGCGCTTCAAGTCTTTTCTCATTGAATACTCCTAATTCTTTATGACAGAGTCGGGCGTTATTTTCACTTGTCAAACCCTCATGGATTGGGATCCTTGGCGAAGGAATCTGTTGTTCGAGTGGAAAGACAGCTTCGACACCGTAGACAAGGGAGTATGGAGTTGCTTGAGTGGGAGTACGATATGTTGTTCGGTACGCCCATAAGGCTTCTCAAATTCTCTTATGCCAATCTTTTTTGGATTTGGCCACAACTTTTTTAAGCAGGTTACACAAGGAAGGCCATTAGTTAGAGTGTTATAGATTGAGGAGTTGTGCTGCTTGAAACCAAACTTGGTGTAGAGTTAATCCATCAATGTATTATAGAAAGGCCTCCAATTATCTGTGATGATGTAACGAGGTACACTATATCGGAAGATGAGGTTATTGTTGATGAAGTATATTGCTGTCTGTTTTTTCACTTCTTTCAGCGGGACTACTTCTGCCCACTTGGAGAAGTAATCTGTCGCGGCCAGGATGTATAAGTGACTTCCAGATAGCTTTGGAAGAGGGCCAACTACGTCTAGCCCCCTACATCGAAGGGCCAAGATGCAATTATATGATGCAATGGTTCTAGAGGTTGATGGATGAAGTTTGCATGGGACTAGCATGCTTGACATCTTTTTGCATAGTCCAAGCAATCTATGACCATAGTCGGCCAGAAGTAACCCATCCTCTTGATTTGAAAGTGAAGCTTCAGACCTGATTGGTAGGCACTGCATACACCCGAATAAGCTTTGTCCATGGTTTGAGCAGCTTCATCTTCTCTTAAGCACGTAGAAACAAGCCTTCATAGGAGTGACGATACAGAGTATCCTTATAGCAGATGAACCTTGACACTCTTATTCAGATTTGCATTTTGTGACGTATGTACTCAGGCAACCTTCTGTGTTCGAGGTAGTCGATAAGGGGTTGCCTCCAATCTTCAACTTCAAATCAGTTTCTTCAATTCGGGAGTCAAGCAGTTCGGGCAAGACCCATTGTTGACAAACTGGGATATCAACTTTATCCTTGCCTTGGATTGCCAAAGTTGTTGCTAGGTTGGCCAAGACGTCCGCCATGCAGTATTCTTCCCTCAAGACATGTTCAAGTTCCATACTGTCGAATTTATTTATCAAATATTGGCATAGTAGAAGTATGGAACAAGATCTTCTTTCTTGACTTCATAATCCTTAAGAAGCTGATTGATGACTAGCTTGGAGTCACCACTAACTACGAGGCTTGGAATTCTGAGTTCTAATGTCATTTGGAGGCTAATGATAAGAGCCTGATATTCAATGACATTATTTGAGCATTTTTTGCCAAGAGTGAATGCGTACGGCAAGACCTGTCGCTGAGGTGAGACAAAGACTACTCCGGCGCCTGCCCCATCTGACCATGCTACTCCATCAAAGAACATCATCCAAGGTTGAAAGATTTCAACAAAAAATACTTCTTTGTCGGGGAAGCTTCAGAAATCTCCCAATCTGCCGGGATAGGATGGTCTGCGAGGAATTTGCAAGGGCTTGTCCTTTGATTGTTGTCCTCAAAACATATACAATTTTAAACTAATTAAATAGTATTGACCATCTTACTAAATGCCCTGATAGGACTTTCTTGGCCATGAAATACTTAAGAGGATCTACTTTCGTAATTAAATGCATTGTATACGCCAAGAAATAATGCCTCAATTTTTGTGATGCAAAACCAGCGCTAGGCACGTTTTCTATATTGGGTTGTACTTAAGCTTTGTTTCTGTCAACCTCTGGCTGCAATGTAAAGAATCAACGGCTTTCCAGTCGTTGGGGCTCCCGAAGGGCTATGAAGGTACTTCTTGATGCTATCGAATGCATTCTAACAAGCTTGATCCCATTCAAAGGATGTATCCTTCTTCATGAGATGATTGAAAGGTTGACAAAAACCTGCTAGATTTGAGATGAATCGCCAGATGTACGAGAGCGACCTCTTAAGACTTCGAAGTTCTTGCAAAATTTTTGGCGACTTGATTTGGATTGATCAACTTCGATGCCTCAGTCACAAACGAGAAACCAAGGAATTTTTCAGATGAGACCCAAAAAACATATTTAAGAGGGTTCATTTTGAGTTGATGCTTCCTTACCCGGTTGAATACGACACGTAAATCTTGCGTGTGATCTTCTTTCTTCTTTGTTTTGACCACCAAATCGTCAACATAGCACTCCACAATCTTGTGTAGCATGTCATCAAATATTTTCTGCATGGCACGTTGATAAGAACTAAGCGATCACATACTCCTTATTAAGGATTCCCCAGATACCATTTGAACCAGAGCTGAAACATTCTTCTTAGGTATTTTCTGATACACGGGCCAACTTGTCAGAACAACCGCCTGTACATGAAACTCCCCGGGCGCTCCAGTAGGCTGATGAAAGACATGATATCTAATGAGGTTCCGCATTCTTCAGTCCAAAAGGCATTACTCTGTAGCGCTAGATTCCTTTGGGGTGCAGACTACAGTATTTTCCTCATTGTTAGGTGCCATACGTATTTGATTGTACCCCTCCCATCTATCCATGAAAGATAAAATTTTGTGCCCCGTTGTCGCATCCACCATAAGCTTGATTATAGGTAGAGGGAAGTCATCTTTTGGACGTGCTCAATTTAAATCGCGGAAGTCTACACATACACGTAGCTGCCCATTTCTCTTGCGTGTCGGTACTATGCTTGAGATCCATGTGGGGTACTTCACTTCTTTGATGATCTAACTTTTGCATGGAACGTACGTTGATCTCAACTTTTGGACATGCTCGATTCAATCAACTTGTTGATCTCAACTTCTATCTCCAAGATAACCTTTGGATGGAACGTACGTTGAGCTTGCTTAACAGGGAGCACTCCACTTTTAATAACAAGATGATGAACTGTGACCTTCGAATCAATCCCTTGCATTTCCTTTTATGTCCAGGCAAAGACATCTTTGAATTCTTTTAGCAACTCAAAGTATCTTTCCTCTTTCTCGAGGTCAAGGTGAGCGCTGATGAAGATGGCCTAGGATCTTCGGATGTTCTTAAGTTGAGTTCTTTGAGGTTGTCAACTGTAGGTTGACCCCCGTCCTCAAACTCGGGAGGTGCCTTGATCATATCATCTTCCGCGGTATCAAGAGTTATGTTTACCTCCACTGTGATGTGATACACAGCTTCAACTATCTCCTCATCATTTGCCTTATTTTTTTCGACTTGATTCTTACCTTGGCGAGTGATAACAATGGTTCTTCTTTTAGCTTTAAGAATCCCATCATTGCTGATCTCTATCTTAGTCTTTCATTTTATTTGTGATGGAATGAGGCTTATGGTTTCTCTATCTTCCTTGGGTCTGGCCTCTATCTTTGCTATCGATCCGCAGTCATTGCCATTGATCTTTATTAGCCGGGTCACCCAATCTTGAGAACGCGAAGGCTTGGGGAACTCTTATTAGATTTGTCTTGCTCTTGTTAAGAGTTATAACTCCTAAACTCTTAAAGGTAGAAGTCCGAGAGGAGGATGGTTCTCTTGAGTGGTCCTGCCTTCCTTCAAACTAGTTGTTGTCGAGGTTTGAATGCGATCAAACACTGAGGTCCATGGTGGAGCAAGTTATTCATCAGCTGACTCATTGACTTCTTCCACAGTGATGTACTTTTTGCTAACTTTATTTTATTTGCTCTTCAGGGGTACCAGAATAGGTCTATCGGGTTCATAACCAACACATGTTCTTGGCCGACTAAATCAATGCCCTTGTTGTCTTAACTTATTTTGGGTTTCGTTAAGTCCGTGGACGTTAATTCTGGGCTAAGTTCTCCGAGCAGCGCCGGATTTTCAAAGTCAAGAACCCCAATTTCTCAACAGCTTTTGAGCTTTAGTATCGAAGCCTTTATAAGTCTTCACAGAGGCCGAATATGGATGCTTAGCCATGTCTTGTGAAGGCTCAAACAAATCCCTTTATTGGCAGCCTGATGGTCCCGACAGTTGTAAGAGGTATGGTCAACTCTCCTTTTAGGACTTGGACATCCACCTTCTTTGGAACCTTTGCGACCTTTTCCTCTTTCAGCTTGGTCAGTTCAACAAAGGGTGATTATCCTTCTGCTGTGCGAGACTCAGGGATGTACCTAAAGACAAGTGACTCCTTTTGTGCCTCTTCCAATTGTGGCTTCTTTTCCCTTAATACCGAGCCTTTAAAGGCTTCTTTAGTGTCAGGTTGCGAAGACACCATGACTTTTTTACGCTTTTATGGCTCGTTTCTCTTTGCAGAGGAAGTTTCTGTCGGAAGACACTCTTACGATGTCTCGGACTCCATGTAGAACTTAGAATCTGCAAAAATGAGACTCTGCTTTGGTAAAGGATCTACAATCGCCATCAACCTTCTTTTCTCCATCCCTGTAGAATTTGAGACATTGATGAAGAGTGGATGGCACAATCCCATTTTCGTGTGCCCAAGGTCGGCCTAGCAATAATTTGTAAGACATCCTCGCATTAATAACAAGGAAGAAAGTGTCTAGCTTTAGCTCCCTAATAGTAAGCCTGAGAGGAATCATGTCGATCGCCCTTTGCCCCCTTGGTTAAAGCCTTGTATCACCAGGCGACTCTTAGAAAACTTATTCATTGTAATTCCAATTTGTTTCATGATGAACTTTGGCATGATGTTCACTGCCGACCCTCTATCAACGAGCATCCATTTCACCTTTCTTTCCCGAACATAACCTGAAACGAAGAGAGGTCGATTGTGAAGCTTGGAACCCAACTGTAAGTCATCATCCGTGAAGGTGATTCTGACACCCCCAACCCAAGTGACGTCACCAGAGCCGGGTTGTCAGTCATGAATGCATTATAAACTCTATTGATACAGAGCAATTCTAAAACATCCTTGAATTCCCATCCGTACAAAAAATTTCATCGTAAAGCTCAACACGAGCACAGCGGAAGTATTTACACAAAATTTCTAATTCCCAAAATACTCATCTCATCATCTTACTTTTCTGTTCACTGAATAAGCGCCTTCTCCTTCCCTTTCCTTGAAGTTTCCCCTACTTCGCCCTGACTGCCTAAAACATTTTAGGTAAGGAATGAGCGCAAATCGCCCAGTAAAAATAATACAAGGAACAACGCAGACAACAAAGTGACAACCTTGGGAGAAATGATAATCAATCTCAACGATATCAAGAATCTAGAATTTCAAAGGATAACACAACATCAATTCAATGAATCAAGTAACATGTTTTCTTTTCTTTTAGTCAGACTGAGCGGCTTTAAGGCCCAACAGAACAACATTATCACCACATTTAATGAAATGGACTGACCGAACCGACTGACTGACTACAATGCACGTGAACACTAAATCGCCAAATTAAACATCAATGAAATATAAGCCATTAAAATCACAATGTCATAATAAAGTCAAATGCAATGCAGACACTGACCGGATGGACTGGACTCAATCGACATGACTGACTCGAACCGCGCGCCCTACATCCTTTTTACCGGTGATTATATTTCACTGGCCCTCCTTTCACATAATGTCCCGTGTTTCGGGATGTTCATCTCATGAAGAGTTGTTCGTCCCCAAACCACGCTATCGTCAAAGCGCATAATACAACAACTGAACTGACTAAGGGAACTGAGTTCACCCGATGTCCTCGATTCAACAAACCACTCAACAAGAAATTTCAGTCAAGTATGCGACCGAGGTTCAACAAGGTAACCCAAAATCATCACTGACGCACACAGAGTAGACTAGGAAACAAGCTAGTTTAAAAGCACAACAATATTTCAAGTACGAGAGGTACAGGCACAACAACCATCGATACTTCATATTCACCATAACACGTTCATCATACTTCACCCTAACAATGATGGGTATGCCACGAGGAACAATTTTGTAGCATGTAAAGAGCCGTACTATCCTTACTTGGCTGGCTTTTAGCCGACGAGCCCAACAACTTCAAAGCACCGCGAGCGGGGTCACCTAATCAAATAAGACCTTGCTCATTAGCTACTAACCATCACAAATATACAATTATTCTACTCTCATTTTATCAATTATTTATCGTGTTCTACAGTGGTTGGCTACTCCTACCCGACAGTCAGGTCTTTAACCTAGCCGAGCACCACACTAATGCTGATACCCTTCATTTAGGGATTTTCATCTCATTCCCCGCTTCTTGTTACTTTAGAATGCTCAATTAAGGCATTCGCGAAGTTTGGAGTTCCCGCAATAAAATTACTAAAATGCCCTCCGTCTAGTGGCAAATTACCAAAATACTCCCGGGGTCCACTATTGCTCCCATCACCTCAAATCAACTTCAAAACAACCTTACAGGTATTTTGCCACCTTTTTCGGACTAAAAGTCCTTTGACAAACTCTACCAGGAAAATTACCAAAATACCCTTCTCTAGTGGCAATTTACTAAAATGCCCCCGTGAGGGTTCTCGGTACCAAACAAATCTCAAAAGCACTTAAAACTCTATTTTTACCCTCTCGAAGTCGTTCCCAAGCTAAAAAGTAATTTAGAAAATTTTGGCCCGAAAATCTCAGACCGGTGTCCAGACCGAGCGCTTAAAAGCCCGTTAGGCGAAACAGTAGCAAACAACCTCAGAATGGCCCAAAATCTTGGGAAAATAAACTTCTCAACATCTTAAGGTCCCCATAAAATTTTTGCATCAAATCGCGCTCATTTGATATTTTAAATTACATTGTAAAGTTTCACAGTTCTCCGTATCGGTTAACCCCTTTCCAGTTCTCGGAAAAATCTGAACTTTTTCCCTAATGTAGATCTCCTAAAAATACCTGGGGTCTGTTTTTTGCACTATGGCTAAATCTGGATCTAGGTATTTTTTAAAATTTATTGAAAAAAATTGCTTAATTTATTTTGGTCTTTAGCGACCATTACAGTTACTGTTCATGATCAACACACACAATTTCACGTTTTTCACACACGCCACTCTTCTTCAACCTCACACCCGAACCCACGCAGCCATGAACCCCCTCCCTTCACCCACGGTTACACCCCTTCTTTCCCATTTCTCTACCTAAAACCCACATCCAACATCACCAACACATTATAACACCTAAAATTTATAACCTAACTCATCTAAAACACACGAACACGTACCCAAATCACACACACTCAAGAACACACACACACGCATAACTCACTTTGAACACTCACACACAGAGTTACCAAACTTTTCTTCATATATTCCTAACCCGCACAACTTCACATCCCCACATTATACACATTAATTCTTCACTATACCACAACTAGAACATTCACGCACACTCACGGCACACACTGAACACACATAAACTCACACACTCCCTGCTCTCAACCCACTAAATGCACACACCCACGCACAAACATCGCAATTAACCCACCAAAACCACTAAAGGGAACAAGAATTACCCTTTTTTAGAAGAACCCCAATTTCCTTCAATCTCTCTCTCTCTCAATCCGAATCCCTGTTCTTCTTGTTCCTTCTCTGTTCGGTTTCTCTATTTCTTTCTTCTTAGTTCTTTATCTTCTGTTTGTTCTTCTTCTCTTTTTCTTTCTTTCCCTCTTCCTTTCTTCCTTCCCCGAAGCTGCCCTTCCTCTCTGTTTTCTGTTATGTTCTGCTTCCCCCTTTTTCTAGTCTGCTTCTCTTTTTTTTTCCTTACTTCCTTCTCCTTTCTTTCACCCAAGAATAGTCATCTTACCCTATTTTTTGTCCATTTTAAACTAACTAAATTGGCTGAGTCACCAAAGCTAGTAGGAGGTGGCAAGCTAAAAAAATGGCTTCCAACTACTTTTTATAAAATTGCACAAAGGACCCCCAATTTTTTTTACATATTTATAAAAAGAACCCCCAAGCTTTTCGTAATTACAACTAACCCCTCTTTCCACTTCCTGACACTTAATTAACGCCCATATGATGTTACTTAAAAAACAATAATCCCCGTTAATAAAACAAACTCAGCGTTAAATAATTTTTCAATACTTTCAGGGTATCACACCCTCCCCCCCTAATTAAATTCCGTCCTCAAAATTAAGACAAAACTTGTTCAACAAAGAGATTTGGATAACGCTGCCGCATCAGCGCTTTGGGTTCCCAGGTCGCCTCCTCTAACGTGTGATTTTTCCAAATGACTTTAACCACCGGTATTACTTTCGAACGTAACACCTGTTCTTTCCTATCGACCACTTCCATGGGTACTTCTGGATATGACAGATTTTCTCGAATCTCTACTGGTTCCAGTTGAATTATATGCATTGGATCTGGAACATACCCTCTGAGCATCAAAACATGAAACACATTGTGTAGCTGGTTCAATTCTGGTGGCAGCTCAAGCTTGTATGCCGCCGTCTCGATTCTCGCCAACACCTTAAATGGTCCAATATATCTCGGACTCAATTTCCCTTGCTTCCCGAATCGCATAATGCCTTTCCAGGGCGATACTTTCAAAAACACCATGTCCCCTACTTCAAACTCGAGCATCCTACGTCTTTTATCTGCATAGCTTTTCTGTCGATCTTGTGTAGTGCTTATCCTTTCTCGGATCACTTTCACCTTATCTTCCATTTCTTTACACAATTCTGTGTGGGACAATCTTCTTTCTCCCACCACATTCCAACATATTGGCATACGACGTCTTCTGCCGTACAGTGCTTCATAGGGAGCCATTTCAATACTCGCCTGATAACTGTTGTTATACTAGAACTCAATTAGGGGCAGTCGTTTGTCCGAGGCTCCACCAAAGTCAATGATGCACGCCTTCAACATATCTTCCAATACATGTATGGTACGTTTGGATTGGCCATCTTTCTGAGGATGGAAGGCAGTACTCATAGTTAACTTTGTTCCCATCTCTTCTTAAAAGCTCTTCCAAAATCTTAAGGTGAACCTCGCGTCCCTGTCGGACACGATGGTTACCGGCACCCCGTAACGGATAACTACCTCCTTAATATAGATTCGAGCTAATATTTCCATAGAATATCCTTCTCGAATAGGAATAAACCGAGCTGTTTTGGTCAGCCTGTCTACTACCACCCAGATAGCCGTATTTTTACCAGCTGTGCGTGGCAACCCCGATACGAAATCCATCATAATGTGTTCCCACTTCCACTCAGGTATAGGAAGTGGTTGCAAAGGTTCGGCAATCTTTTCATGATCTACCTTTACTTGTTGACATGTCAAGCATCGAGATACAAATCCTGATATATCTCTTTTCATCCCAGGCCACCAAAAGTTCTGTCGTAAATCACGGTACATCTTTGTTTCTCCAGGATGGATCGTATACTTAGAGTTTTGTGTGTCTGTCATAATCTCCGCCCTCAACTCAACGGCAAACGGTACATAGATCCGACCCTCATACTTATAGATGTCTTCTTTGTCGCAATCGAATTTCTCTTTCTATTTCTCTCGAAACCCTGTCGGATTTCCTGTAGCCTTTTATCTCGACTTGGAGCTTTCTTAATCCGATCATAAAGTGTCGGTCTAGCCTCCATCTGAAACAGGTTACCATTTCCTTCTTTTTGAACTCGAACTTCAATCTCGAATTTGTCCAAATCTTCAATGATAGCCTTTTGAGTAGTAATAATTGCCGTCAAATTCCCCATTCGCTTTCTTCTTAGCGCGTCCGCTACCACATTAGCTTTTCCCGTGTGATATTTAATAACACAATCATAATCCTTAAGGAGGTCTAGCCATCTCCTTTGTCTCATGTTTAATTCTTTCTGGGTAAAAATATGCTTCAAACTCTTATGATCTGTGTATATCTCACATGTTACCTCATACAAATAATGTCGCCATATTTTCAGAGCGAACACTACTGCTGCCAACTCCAAATTGTGCGTCAGGTAATTCCTTTCGTGGTTCCTCAACTGTCTAGAGGCATACACAATTACTTTTCCATGTTGCATAAGTACACAACCTAACCCCTCCCGAGATGCATCTCAATAAATGACGAATCCTTCCAAACCTGATGGTAATGCCAGAACAAGCGCTGTCACCAACCTTCTTTTTAGTTCCTGAAAACTATTTTCACACTTTTCTGCCCAGATAAGCTTCACGTTCTTCCTGGTCAAATTCGTCAATGGGGATGCTATATTCGAAAAACATCCTTAATAAATCTCCGATAGTATCCCGCTAAGCCTAGGAAACTCTGAATTTCGAACACCGAAGTCAAACGTTCCCAGTTCGACACCGTCTCCACTTTTCCCGAGTCTACAAGTATGCCCTCACCAGACACTATATGTCCCAAAAACTATACATTCTCCAACCAGAACTCACATTTGTTGAGTTTGGCATATAATTTACGTTCTCGGAGAATCTGCAATATTTGCCTCAAGGGTTGGGCATGCTCTTCCTTACTCTTAGATTAAACCAAAATATCATCAATAAACACAATGACACAACTGTCTAGGTATCTTCAAAACGTCCTATTCATCAAGTCCATAAAGGCCGCAAGGGTATTAATTAATTCACGTGACATCACCAAGAATTCATAATGCCAGTCTCTATTTCTAAAGGCAATCTTGACAATTTTATCCTTCCTTATTCTTAACTAGTGATGAATTGTCCTAAGATCAATCACAAAAAGAAAACACTCAACACCCTGCAATTGTTCCACATATCCTCTACGTCAGGCAATGAGTAATTATTCCTGACAGTCATCTTCTCAGCTTTTGAGAATCGATACCTAGTCTCACAAACCCCTCTTTTCTTTTTGCTTTTAGTGACCATCACCTTCCTTTAGAGCACCTTCTTACAATATGCCCTGGCTGTTAACATTTGAAACAACCTCTTTTGATCCATCTTATAAATTAGTTTGATGACTCGCTCTCAGACTTAAGACATGCCTTACTTGCCTTAGCATATTCCACAGCCTTGTGCCTCAATCCACACCATTTACATTTTCTATCTCCTCCTCTTTGTCCTGAACTTTGTCCGGACTGTTTATCTCTTACAATTCTTTCCACTTTTCTAATTTCAATCCTGGATTCTACCTCTTTTCGACCTCGCTCCCTTCTTTCTTCCCAGTCCTTTTCCTTCTCTGCCTCCATCAGTTTTTTTTTCTACTACCCCCGTAGTAATTCCCCATTAGAACCTCCTTACCTGTCCCCTTTTTAAGAATTATTTTTCAACGCTCCTCATTTTGTTTCGCTTTTTTTTTAGTCATCACCTGATGAGGGCAATTAGGCCAACTCACCAAATTCCCTGATATCCTTGTCCGCCTTTCTATCCTTCCACTTAGCACGAGAAACGTGTCTCCAACTTACTCTGCAATTTCAGTAAAAATAGCTATCATCAACATGTTACTTGCACCTATCTCGAGAAACACAGGCCAAATAAGCAACTCTCCTTAACTTGTTTTTGCCCGTTCTCATCAACTTGTCACTCGCCTAGTACATATGACTGGCGAAATCATCTTTTTGACGTTTTCCTCCATCTTGTTACTTCAACTATATCCATTCCATCTCTCAAATTCACGTAGTTGTCCACAACAAACTATTTCCCTCTTGTGAAACTCCACTCAGGTGGGCATCCTGAAATTCTGAGATCCATATTCTTTTCTCCCTCCTACTGGGACTGTCATAATAGCAGCCACCGGTTGTACTGTTCTAACGCCCACAATCTTTTTGTAAAAGTCTAACTAGCTCTTTCTTAAGGTCTTCTTGACCTAATACAACTCTATGCTTATTCCTTCCACCTACATCCTCGACATTCACAATAATTACTACTATTGAGGGCCCCTCTTGATTGGGAACCCTCTCTCTCTTTCGAGGAAGTAATTAAAATTGCACACCATAATATTAAGCTTCGCGGTCAAACAGCTAATGGTTTTCATCACTAAACAACCTCTTTCTACAATAGTATGTAAGTAATACTAGTTCCCCATCACCCTTCCCTTCTTAATCACAACTTTAGGTCCGATTTCAGAAGTGGAATCCACCCCCATTCGTACACTCTATCAACTTCAAAGAAACCATAACTCTCATTTAACAATTTCAGGCTTCAATGACTCCCTCTTAGAATCAATTGTTGCCTATCTTTAGGTATTGCCCTATTAGAAGGGCAATCATGAATAACCTACCATATTTTTTTTCCCAAGTGACTCGTATACTAGCGTCCACTGTCTCCCTTAATATATATAATTCGATAGTTATTCATGTCCTCTCACTCAACTTTCAGCCTTGCTATCACTTAGTTAATACCGCTAGTTTGGGACTTGAACTGACTTGTCGATTAGTCCATTTTTCCTCATCACTTGGAAGTACTTTTCTTCCAAAATTCAACTCATTCTCACCCTCGGCTCCTCATTTTTCCGTTCACGGTTTACACACTAGAAGTGTCTAACCTCATCTATTATCCCCATAGGTCCTTCAAATTCACTTCCCCCTGGACCTTCATCTGGTTCTTTCAGCCCTAATTTCATCTCGTCTACATTTTCACCAGGATCCCCCTTTTTTCCCGAGATCCGACACTGCAACCTTCTCATCATCAAACCATTCTTCTAAAACTAGGTTGACCAACTCTTTCTTCCATTCTCTGCAACAATAGTAGGAATGTCAAGGTCACAATATATATGCCTTAGCCAACCTCAACCCACATATCTTAACCATCCTCCTAGTTCAGCCAAATCATCAAGATTCTTCTTCTACGCCTCTCGTCGACAACTTAGGCCTTCCACCAGACACTTCAAAAGTCTACAGAATCATTTACCTAAGCTCTGATACCAACCTGTGACACCCCCAACCCAAGTGACGTCACCGGAGCCGAGTTATCAGTCATGACTGCATTATAAACTCTATTGATACAGAGCAATTCTAAAACATCCTTGAATATACATAAGGTTTCACAAAAACCCATCTGTACAAAAATTTTCATCGTAAAGCTCAACACGAGCACAGCGGAAGTATTTACACAAAATGTCTAATTCCCAAAATACTTATCTCATCATCTTACTTTTCTGTTCACTGAATAAGCGCCTTCTCCTTCCCTTTCCTTGAAGTTTTCCCTACTTCGCCCTGACTGCCTGAAACATTTTAGGTAAGGAATGAGCGCAAATCGCCTAGTAAAGATAATACGAGGAACAACGCAAACAACAAAGTGACAGCCTTGGGAGAAATGATAATCAATCTCAACGATATCAAGAATTCAGAATTTCAAAGGATAACACAACATCAATTCAATGAATCAAGCAACATGTTTTCTTTTCTTTTAGTTTGACTGAGCGGCTTTAAGGCCCAACAGAATAACATTATCACCACATTTAATGAACTGGACTAACCGAACCGACTGACTAATTACAATGCATGTGAACAATAAATCGCCAAATTAAACATCAATGAAATATAAGCCACTAAAATCACAATGTCATAATAAAGTCAAATGCAATGCAAACACTGACCGGACGGACTGGACTCAATCGACATGACTGACTCGAACCGCGTGCCCTACATCTTTTTTGCCGGTGATTATGTTTCACTGGCCCTCCTTTCACATAATGTTCCGTGTTCCAGGATGTTCATCTCACAAAGAGTTGTTCATCCCCAAACCACGATATCGTCAAAGCGCATAATACAACAACTGAACGAACTAAGGGAACTGAGTTCACCCCATGTCCTCGATTCAACAAACCACTCAACAAGTAATTTCAGTCAAGTATGCGACTGAGGTTCAACAAGGTAACCCGAAATCATCACTAACGTACACAGAGTAGACCAGGAAACAAGCTAGTCGAAAACCACAACAATAATTCAAGTACGAGAGTAACAGGCACAACAACCACCGATACCTCATATTCACCATAACACGTTCATCATACTTCATCCTAACAATGATGGGTATGCCACGAGGAACAATTTCGTAGCATGTAAAGAGTCGTACTATCCTTACCTGGCTGGCTTTTAGCCGACGAGCCCAACAACTTCAAAGCACCGCGAGCGGGGTCACCTAATCAAATAAGACCTTGCTCATTAGCTACTAACCATCATAAATATACAACTATTCTACTCTCATTTTATCAATTATTTATCGTGTTCTACAGCGGTTGGCTACTCCGACCCGACAATCAGGTCTTTAACCTAGCCGAGCACCACACTAGTGCTAATACCCTTCATTTAGGGATTTCATCCCATTCCCCACTTCTTGTTATTTTACCAAAATACCCTCCATCTAGTGGCAAATTACCAAAATGCCATCGAGGTCCACTATTGCTCCCATCACCTCAAATCAACTTCAAAACAACCTTACAGGTGTTTTACCACCCTTTCGGGACTAAAAGTCCTTTGAAAAACTCTATCAAGAAAATTACCAAAATACCCTATCTGGTGGCAATTTACTAAAATGCCCCCATGAGGGTTCCCATCACCAAACAAATCTCAAAAGCACTAAAAACTCTATTTTTACCCTCCCGAAGTCATTCCCAAGCTAAAAAGTAATTTAGAAAATTGTCGTCCAAAAATCTCAGACACGTCCAGACCGAGCGCTAAAAAGCCCGTTCGGCGAAACAATAGCAAACGACCTCAGAATGGCCCAAAATCTTAGGAAAAGAAACTTCTCAACATCCTAAGGTCCCCATAAAAGTTTTGTCCCCAATTGCACTCGTTTGATATTTTAAATTACATTCTAAAGTTTCACAGTTCCCCGTATCGCTTAACCCCTTTCTAGTCCTCGAAAAAATCTGAAATTTTTTCCTGATGTAGATCTCCTAAAAATACCTGGGGTCTGTTTTTTGCACTACGCTTAATCTGGCTCTAGGTATTTTTACAATTTTATTGAAAAAAATTGCTTAATTTATTTTGGTCTTTAGCGACCATTACGGTTATTATTCATGATCAACAAACACAATTTCACGTTTTTCACACACACCACTCTTCTTCAACCTCACACCCGAACCCACGCAGCCATAAACCCCCTCCCTTCACCCACGGTTACACCCCTTCTTCCCCATTTCTCTACCTAAAACCCACATCCAACATCACCAACACATTACAACACCTAAAATTTATAACCTAACTCATCTAAAACACACAAAATCACACACGAACACACACATGAACCACACACTCAAGAACACACGCACACGCATGACTCACTTCGAACACTCACACACAGAGTTACCAAACTCTTCCTCATATATTCCTAACCCGCACAACTTCACATCTCCACATTATAAAATTGCAACTACTTTTTATAAAATTGCACAAAGGACCCCCAATATTTATTTTTTTTACATATTTATAAAAAGAACCCCCAAGCTTTTCGTAATTACAACTAACCCCTCTTTCCACTTCCTGACAGTTAATTAACACCCATATGACGTTACTTAAAACTATAATCCCTGTTAATAAATCAAACTCAACGTTAAATAATTTTTCAATACTTTCAGGGTATCACAGTGATAGCTGGACAACAAGATGTACACATCGCGGGTGTAGTCCCAAGGTCGTCAATTTCACTAGCAATAGAACTATTATACTTCTTAGGATCTTCCAAAACCTTTTTCAGCACTTGATGTGCTGGTTGGGGCAGATCAAGCATCTCCTAAAGTATAAACCGCAGAGGTAAGCATTGTTGAGAGGTTAGCGTTCTCTCGTTGTCTTCGCTAATAGCCTCCTCAGCCGAGTCAGGTTCATCTTCATGCACAAAGGCCATGCAGACAGTTCCGATCACCACATCCTTCAAGTAGCCACTCGGAAAGAAGTCTCCAAGGGTTATCGGCTTGGGAATGTCATGTTGAAAAGCTTCATCGACTTCCTTGTGACTTTTCTTAGCAACATGCCTTCTCCCCTTACGGATTTGCTGCTTGCCTTTTTTAACTCGCCTCTTCTATCAGCGAAATGGCTACAAATGAGTTGTTAGTTGCTTCTTCTCTGCATGACTAGCGTCTATCCATCATCGTTCGTTCCCACAAACTAGTTACCTTGAGTTGACACTTCTAACATTTCCCAGGGGAGTTGAACTTTTACGGGGTCCAATGTTTAGAACTGAATCGTCATTAGTTATGCCCCCACTCAACATATTGTTTGGCGTATTTGGGCCCTTCGAATGAGTCAAATCACTTGAGATGAATGATGCACAATTCAACTCTTCCACCCTATCAATGTGTAACTCAATTTTTCATTTCTTGGCCAAATTCATGATCAACTCCTTGAGAATGAAGCATTTTTCAGTCTTATGGCCAAGGATGTGGTGATACTAATAGGATCTCCACTCGTTGACTCGTCCTGATTCCTCCAAACGTTTTAACTCTGGGAGCTTAATGATTCCCTTCTCAAGCAGAAATCGAGTATGCCGGGTACATTTGAATCTGGGAAGGGGTACATCTTTCCCACCAACTCCTTCAACAAGGTTGTTGCCTGGCTTTTTCTCAAAGATGCTCTGGTGCTTTCTCCTCTTTATGCTTGTATTTCTTTGAAATTTTTTAAAGGAGCCATGGTAACTGCCAGGGACTCTTTCCCGGTCGTCTTCAAGGACCGTTCAACCTTCTTTCCTTTCCTCCTCTCTGTGCGGGGTCAGGCAATGCAGGACTGTTGCCGCTGTGATTAGCAATGCTAATTTCCATGTCGTGGGCTCATGTTACTAATTCTTCAAAGCTAGCTAGTCTGTTACCCTGAAGAATGTACAACAAGCCCCAGTGCATGCCTTGCATACACATTTCTACTGCCTAAATCTCCGACAGCCTTTCTTTGCAGTCTAAGCTTAGTGAGCGCCACCTGTTGATGTAGTCCACCACAGGCTCGTCTTTCCACTGCCTGTTGTTCGTGAGCTCCATCATGCTTACTGAGCAACGCGTGCTGTAAAACCAGTTCAAGAACTCGCGTTCCATTGTTTCCCAACAATCAATTGACTCGGCTCGATGTCAATGTACCAGTCAAATGCATTTCCTTTGAAAGACCTGACGAATTTTTTTGACAAAGAGGTCCCCTTCGATGCCTGCATTTTTGTAAGTTTCAACAAAGTGAGCGACGTGTTGCTTGGGATTTCCCTTCCCGTCGAACTGTTGGAACTTTGGTGGCTGGAACCTTGCCGGCATCCTCATGTTTTCGATTTGCTTTGTGTAAGGCTTCGAATACAGGAGATTGTTCTAAGAAGGTCCTCCGTATTGTGCCCTGATTGTGCTCGTTATCGTGTCTTGTAACTGTTACACCAAGAGGGAGGAAACGGAGTTGGACATGTCCTCTTTGTTTTCAAACCTGTTAGAACTGGACCCATCATAATGTCCATTAGCACCACCCTTCTTCGATGTCTCATTGACATCACCTCGGTTAGAATTCTCGTTGGTTTGTAACTCCAACTTATTCATGAGAGTTGCAATCTGGAAGTCCTTATCTTCTACAGTCTTGGTCAGCTTCTCAAAGGACCGAGACATAGCTGTCAGTTGTTCCTCAATAGACATAGATCCGGTCATCATGACTTGCATGGTAATGGGAGGTGCAAAAGTGTGTGACTCGGAGAGCGGTGACGACATAAGGTGTTTTAGGCTCCCAGGGGAAGAACCCAATTGCGAACCGGTGCTAGAGTCCGCATCCAAGGCATACTGAAATGATGGTGGAGGCATCTCTTGAAGGGTCTTCTCTTCCAACTCAAGGTGGGGGACTTTTGATCCCGACACCCCGCCTATCTCGTAACGCGAGATAACGAGCTCACTAAATTGAACGCGTGGCTTGATCGGTGGCTTGGAAACTGGTACCACCACTCGGTTAGGAACAACCATTTCATCTTTGGCCCTGCTTCAAGTCATGGGGCTAGTTGAAGTGCTGTTGTTAATGCTCTTTGCAGTGGCACTCTTCGAGGCGTTCTACATGGCTTGCATCTACTGCACTTTCTTTGGTGCCATTGACATGCTAAAGGTGATTTGAAAATCTTCTTCACAGAAAGGAATGCGAGGCAGAGTAGGTCCCACCGGGCATGCCAGAAATTTGTACACACAAATTTCGTGTCTAAATCTGCGAGACAAGAAATAATGTATAAACTACAATTTAAAGATATGTGTATTTTTTTTAAACTTAGGGTTACACGACTCTGTAATTTAATCAGAAAATAAATATGAGTCCTTTGATTCAATCTCCGGTTTGTTCACGATCCAAGGGCTAGAACAGCTTATTCTTGAACCGTTGCGTTGACTTCTTCCTTAAGGGTGATTCTCAACTTGTAGAATCTCCACGGTTGAAGATGAATTTATCTTTGATATATCAAAGAGCGATGAATCTTTATCACCGAGAATTATCACCGAGAATGCTCGATTGAAGAATGACACTAACTTAGTGCTTGTTGTTCTTCAAGTGGAGTGTAATTCTCATGTTGTGGGCTTGTAACAAAGTTCCGACAGAGCGCTGACTTGTTTGCAGAAACTTAGTCTGTCCTTCTTCCCTATCTGAAGCCCTCTATTTATAGGCAAAGTGGTGGGGTTAAAGTTAGAACAACCCGTGATTTGGGGCGTCTTTTAATTAAAGGGATTTTGTCCCCCTTAATTATATGATCTTAATTAATTAAATGGATTCAGCTCCATTTAATTTCTTTTGGTCAAACTTGACGTAATTGAACATTTTGGTAGCAAGACCATGGGCTAGACCAATATTTTTATTTGAGCTGGTCCTTCCAACTTGTCTTTGACTTCGAGTTCGTTGTCTTGTTTGACTCCAAGTCGGCATCTTAGCCCTTCGCAGCGTTGAACATTTGACTGATCATAAAAACAATTTATCATGAATTGATAAAAATTATTTTTAGCGTCTGCAGGCTGCACGTGTGGTGATCCGACTTCAGAACAGATTTGGACGATTGGGATGGCAATTACCTCAACCCAACCTTATATTTTCTTCCATTCCTATTGATGCCTAAGAACAAGAGAGAGATTATTTCGCTTTCTGGTAACTAAGCTTTAAAGTTCTTGCTGGAACCCAGATCTTTGCATCGCAAGAAAGCACCTGACTTGCCACATTGCTACATGTTAGCCAAACAATAAATTTTGCAAATCGTGGGAATCGAAAATAAGGGAGGAGTTATACGTGTATTGAAATAATTATCAGACATACACAATCTTCTGTTGATCAAATAATACAACGGTGGTGGATATATAAAACAGCTACCTCACAGGACTCATTGTCCCAGGACTCATGGGCATATTATTGCTACTCTTGTCCCAGGACTCACTGGCATATTAAAAAACAGAAACCAAAGAGAACGAAACTTGCCATGATTAAAAGCAGCAGAGCAATTTCGAGGAATGATCGTGATGTGCGCCTTAGGAGGAGAAAGCTTGGATTGACAAACATTACCCTTGTCCCAGGACTCATTGGCGTATTATTGCTACTCTTCTGAACAAGACTGAACTTTTAAGAAGAGCTTTGGCTTCACAGACTTCTGTGAAGCCAATTTAAGTTCTTCGCTTCTTCTACCACAAGCAACTCCAGCTTGGCAGGAGGATAGTCAAGTAACCGCCACAGATTGGCAGTCTGATCATCGCATATAACCTTTAATGGCTGATGTAGAGCCTCTACTGATTGCGGTAACTCAGATAACCCCCAGCATCCACTCATGCAGAGTGTCCTTAGGTCACACAACTCACCCATTCGCACTGGCATCTTACTCATGCTAACACAGTCGGATATATCAAGAGATTTCAGTTTATAGAGGTTCCCAATGGACTCTGGTAGTCCTTCAAGCTTTGTACAGGAATGAAGTCGCAATACTTCCAAACTTGTCAGCGCTCCCAATGCCTCTGGAAGTGCACTCAGCTCGTTACATTCCGTGATGCTCAGCTTCTTTAGATGACCAATGTTGCATAGTTCAACAGGAAATTCCACTAAATCAGCGCAATAGGCTATCTCAGTCTCCACAAGATCCGGAAATATATTGATACAGTTCTCAAAAGCCTTTCCAATCTCACACATAATCAACGACATTTTCTGCAATTTGCTCAGTTTTACTAATGATGTACCAAGGGAAGAAATCGAAACATGCTCAAATCTGATTCTTTTAAGATTGGATAAGTAATCAACTTCTGAAAAATTGTTTAGTTCTGCAGGACAGCCACCATAATTTGCAATGATTAAAACCTTAAGTTGACCTGGTTTCTGCACGAACAGTGGTAAGGAGTAATTCTTTGTCCGGGAGTTCAGTATTAGAACCTCAACTTTGGGTAGTTGGATGCTGTCCAAGCTTAAGGAGAATGCTTCATCTGCAACCAACATATCGTTAGTTGAGTTAGTTGTGACTTGAATGAAACAAAGAAATTTTATTTAGAAGTCTATCCATTTATTGAGGGATATAAAATAGAAGTGTTGGTATTCAAACCTGTAGAAATCGATAACAGGCGGGCATTGATCGGTTCCTGCTCTTTTTCAACCCACCATTTTGGAAGCTTATTATCTGTAATTTCCAGAATTACTCTTTTCCTCAGTTCTATGGGCTCTTGATTACTCAGGTATATAGCCAGCTCTCTCAGCAGATCATGCTGTGTGATGTATTGCCCATTGCAGTAGTCATGAAGGTTACTTGCACCTATGCTGTGATTAAGCAGGATGTTGGTAAGTCAACGAAAAGGAGCAATCTTTAAGCATACAGTTGTAGCAAATACCTAAATCGTAACATTGCTTCCACATATTAAAATCTTAAAGTACTGTTCAATTTATCGCATCGAACATGCATTTTGCAGTTTTGTTCAGCTCATTGAACATTATGGGTGAAACAATATCAAACAAAAACGAAATGGTGATTAATTTCGAAGACAATAAGGAAGAAAGAATTTGAACCTTGTGGGCATGAGAGTAACAAGATTACGCATCGCGAGTTCCTCGAGGTACTCATAAGTATACATGTCCTCTGCATCTAGGTTGTACAGCTCCACCCACATATCATGAAGAGCAATGGCTGGGATCCTTTGATCTTCTGGAAAAGATCCCAGGTCCAGGTAACAGTTCTTGAGGTCTGGCTTTTCCTTGATCTCATCCAAGGCATCTACACTGGTTTGGAGCTTGTCTAGCAGATCACTGCTGGAGTCGAGAATAGACTGCCCTTTAGACCATTTATCCAGTGTTATTTTCCAGGTCACCTCAGGCCGCCCACAGAGTGATTGACCAACCACTATAAGGGCCAGCGGAAATCCGTTGCAATTTTCCACTATCTACAAGCAGTGATACCAAAGAGGGTCAGTTATTGGTAAAAGAAAGAAACAAACAAAGAAGCGTCTTAAAGCACAAGGATCAAATAAGAGCAAATCTATCTGTAACTAAGTTCAAGCGTTAAATGCATTGTCAAAACACTACCTACTTTTGGCACATAAGACCATTTCGTTGATACTCGTTTTTACTTCAATAAGCCGAAAGCCATGACCGGGTGTTATCAATCTGTATGCTTGTGTGCGTTTCTCATTTTAGAGAACACTTCAACTGAAGCTTAAAATGTGAATTGGAGTTCCAGACTTCACTTTCATGTTTTGCATCTTCTCCATTCTATTTATCTAGGTTTGCGAGGCACTAGAAAGACTGCAAATTGTTGGTCGCTTGTAAACTATAGTGCACAGTCACTGTGTCTATGTTCACATTGTAACCTAAAGATTTCACAGCATTGTAAATTGTTTGCATATGCTAACCTTCTTCACAATCTCTGGATCTGGCACATAAGAACTCCTTGAATCTGCTGGAAATGCCGAGTGGTGAAAAAGAGACATCGCATATTGCTCCTTTAACGGATTCAATATGTATGTGAATTTATTGATGCTCGGTAATACCGATCGGGATGTAACCAAAATTTTAAATCCATTGATATTGAACTTGAACTTCCGAATAATAGGTTCGCCTTCAGGCCACACATCATCCAGGACCAACAATATCGGACCTGTTCCTTTTTGTTGCTCCAGAAAGCCTTTGAACTGCATCAGGGCTTCATCCTCCTTTTCAAACTGTCGCTGGTACCCCTTAGTTTGGAATAGTTTCTGAACAATGATTGTGATGCTGGCCATTTTCGAGACCGTCACAAAGAAGATGTTCATCTTATATATGTCTGTCCAAGTAGTAAAAAGAACACACCATATAAAAGTGAAGCCGGAAAAGATTGTGTCACCACATTTTCTTGATTATTAATCAAATATATCAAACCGATGGAGGCAGACGCCAAACAGGCCCCCGTAGGAAGAAGCTCAGGCGAAAGAAGCATCGGGAGCACAGAAAGGAAATTTATTGTAGCTCTGAAACAAATTTAGCAATGAACTCCACAAAAAAAATCAATGGCAATCATTCCTAAAACAAGTGGAAGAAAGGGCAGAGGGGCTAAGTTGCTGCAGCACTGATCAATGTCCACCAAAGCATTTTCTATAAACTTCCAGCCAAATAACTTAAATCAAGCAAATAGGTGCAAGTGGCCATTAGTTATACATGTCAAGCACTAGGAACAGTGACATTTGCATTTTTGGACTCCATGATGTCCGTTTCAACTTCGCAACTTATTTTCCAGATTATCATTTAGTTCAACCGTGAAAAGGAGAATTCAGATATCAGCCTCCTTTATGTTATGCTGTATTCAAAGCAATTACAAGCGGGCCAAAAAATAACGAAGTTATGATGGTGATGGTGGATACATGCTTTCTATTAGTAGTAGCAATATTATCAGTGCAAATTATCATGGTGACAAGCTAGACAATTCGCACTGATCATGTTTCTGTTTGCACTACTAATATTGATTGGTTAAACTTTGACGACATACTTTCGGCAACTGGCCATCTTAGGACATCTAAGACGATGCAAAGCATACACAGATGGGAGTAATGTTATATATCCCGAAATCTCCAACCAATATGCGGGTCATCATGCCAAAAACTCCTTTCGCTGACCCTCTAAACTAGAACAATCACAAGCAAGATGCTCACATTTGGATCCCAAAAAGTGAATCTCAATCAACATATCCCAAAACAAATGGAAGTAAACAAGCCAGTTTACTCAAATATCCCAGCTTAATAAGCAACTAGAAGAACTAGACAAGCAACTTTAACAACTTCATCCAATCTTCTCTTTCAGCCACAAAAAGTTGTTGCCATTTATAATTTGGGGCCACATTTATTAGCAACACTTTGTCGACAATAAGAGAGACTTAAGATAGTGGCCGAACCTCCCTAAAGGTGCTGTGCTGCCATAAGTGATATTGATGTTTATTTGGTACCTTGGATTTTGGGATCACGGCAGAGCATTTTGGCCAAAGTGGTCTTGCCACACCCACCGGGAGCCGAAAGCAGCACCACCGAGCTATCTTTGAGCAGCACTATGTACTTGAGTTCCTCAAGCGGCAAGTCAAGCCCGAAGACCTGATCCATAAGCTCCCGATCCTCGCCAAACCCACCAACAAAACTCCCACCCGTCGCATGATCCAGCACCTCATTGACCCGATTCACCTTCACCAGTATCTCCTTGATGTCACCGCTCTGTTCCAGCTGCACTTTAACCTGACAGAAACTCAACAGGTCGGCGTTGTAGTCAATGAGCTTGTTGGAGTACCTGTACCTGTCGACGAAATTCCACGAGCTGATCGTTGAACACCTTTGGACAAGCTTTTTCCCTTTGTTTAGCAGATCTATGTAGGGCTTGGTATTTTCGGCACGGTCCAGCTCCTTGTTGTACTTCTCTATGTCAAGCAACTTTGGCTTAATAGACTGCAGGGTTGCTACCAGGGACTCCAAGTCGGACTTGAAGTAGATGTTTTTGATTGCCACATCTATGACGATATCCTGTAGTTTAGAGATCAGGGCCCCGACGACGCCTCCTCCGACTAGGTCTGCGGCCATTTCTATCGAAGAATACCTCTGAGCCGTAAAGTCAAAAGGGACGTTACTTCGACCCTGCCAAGCTACTGCCTATAATAAAGTCTTTAAGGCAAAGAGGTTTCTTCGAACTTGCACCAAGTAGGCAGGGATGGCAATGGGGCGAGTCGGATCGGATGCGGATCTTAAAGATCCGTATCCGCCCTGGTAGCCCTATACACGACTCCGCTCCGCCCCGGCGCCGGGTCAAGGGATGGGAATACCATCTCCGATCCGTTGAAATATAAAAAAATCCGACTCCGCCCCGATCCGCCCCGACCTATTTTCAGATTGTGAAAAGATGAACAAAATTTTCACACTGTAAAACTAGACCATGTACAACAATAATTCAAACTGTAAAACTAAACCATATACAAAAATCCAAAATCCGTCTCTTGTGCCGAACTTTGGTTAGATCTAAAGACTTTGCCTGCAAAATTTGTCTCTTGTGAGACCTTAGAAAAGCACGTTTATATGTAAGGCTAAGACAAAAACTTTGTAGGACAAAACTTTGCCAACTTCCAAAGAGCCATCAGCAAGATTTGTTTTTGTGCCAAACATGAGATCTGAAGATTTAGGTCACTTCTTAAACTTCTTGCTTGGATCTGATGATTGACGGTGCTTGGATTTGAAGATTGACGTCGAGTCCGTGACACCTCATACACTTCCCGCTTGCATCTATTCACGATCTCGCAACATGGGGAATGAAACAGTCCTTTCCTAAATGGAAGAGGAAATGGACGGTGGCTGTGATTCGGCGGACGGTGGAAATTGTGAGCTTAGAGACGGTGGTCTGTGGAGGGGGAGAGAATAGGTGAAAAGTGAGGGCGGCACAACAGGATAGAAGAAGAGAAAATAAGGCTAGGGTTTTGTCCACCATTTATATTATTGGAAATGGACGGCTAAGATTGCATAAAGTGATTTCTATCTAGGGTCAAGATTAAAAGTATCATATAATATATGCGGGGCGGGGCGGGTGCGGGGCGGTTAAACTAATTACCAAACCCGACCCGCACCCGCAGCGGGTTTAGAATTTTATTACCATACCCGCTCCATGACCCGGTCAAAGTCAATAAAACCCGCTCCTGTAGGAGCGGGGCGGGGCGGATATCCGGCGGGTGCGGATCAAATTGCCATCCCTAGCACCAAGGAAGGGAAGATGTTTCTTCTTTAAATCGTCAGAACATTAATAATTATCGACCGGAATTTGTCCTTTCCTCGACCTGGAGTGGTGGACGGCACAGCATCGCTCACCACCACTTCACACGACCAATGTTGCCTCATGTCCAACCGAACCCAAACACTTCACACGACCAATGTTGCCTCATGTCCAACCGAACCCAAACCTTAAATACTGAACCAAGAAGCTTGCTATTCAAACTCTCAAAGATAAACTCACTCAAAGAATAGTATATAAATGTATGAATAAGATGAGAGAGTCTTTTAGAGAAGAGTAAGAGAGAATTTTGGAGATCAGAAAAGTTAGTAATAAATTCTCTAAGAGTTCCTTTTATACTGAGAAGGAATATGACCGTTTGAATAGTAGATAAAGGGATAACACCGAGATTTATTCGAATGAAAGAATAAAATCATTCGAAGGAAATGATTGTTAAAACATCTTTGAAGAATTCGGTCGAATGTATCCAAGATTCATTCGAATGAAATGGAAGAGTTGAGATATTTTGGAGCTACTGAAAGATTCAGTCGAATAAAAACTTATTTGCTTCGAGTGAAAACTCTTCTTTACTTCGAATGAAAACTTTTGTTTCGACTGGAAAGCATTTGCTTCGAATGAAAACGATGTTAAAGCCGAATAAGCAAAGTCTGACAGATTTAGTCGAATGAAATTGTTTTCGGTCGAATGGAAGATAAACGTGAAAGGGACATTTTACGACTGCAGAATTTAGTCGAAAGGAGACTTTTTCCTTCAAATGAAAATCCTTCAAATACTTCTTGGCTTGGTCTTTTCTGGTTTTCTAGAAGATCTTTAAGAAAGAAGCTTAAAGATTAATTACAAGAAAAGAGAAATACAATTAAGTCCATGTTCAAGTCCAAGTCCAATTCTTGTACCAAAGAATATTTCATGTGTTTGATTGGTCCTGAAATCATTCTTAATAATATTATTAGATTAATGTTAAAATTAATAATCTTGGAACCATCAAAATAACAAATCTTGACTCTTAAAGTCAACAATCTTTCCCTTTTTAATGATGACAAAATGTTATTCTAACATAACATAACAAACTCTCCCCGGATCAAATATTAATCAATTCAATAATTTAAGTACAAAATAATGTTTTCTCCCCCTTTGTCAAATCAAAAAGAGGGGTAAGCAGCAAAAAAAAAATGACTACGACCAATAAGATTTCATTCGAAGGAAATGACATTTCATTCAACTGAAAAGAACAGGTGAGAGCAGAAGAAATAAAAAACGACACCTAGCTTAGATCACACATTCCTAAGCAATGTCGAAGGGAACAAAAACTTGATTCAGCCAAAGGTTGCTGATTTCCTGAACCTACTTTCTTGAGTTTTATCAATCCTTTCTGAACATTGTCTCTAAGAAAGTGGCGACGAATATCGATGTACTTGTGCGAGAGTGTTGAACAGGATTTTTGCTAATATCAATAGCACTACTACTATCGCAAGTAATAGGAATATTATCTAAGGAAACTTCAAAATCCTATAAGGTTTGACGCATCCAAAGAACTTGGGCACAATAACTACTAGCTGCAACATATTCTGCCTCGGCTGTGGAAAGCGCTACAAATGTTTGTTTCTTACTGTGCGTGATACAAGATACTGACCAAGGAATTGACAAGTGCAACTGGTACTTTTACGATCAACAAGACATCTGGCATAATCATAATCAGAGAACTCCACTAAATCAAAGAAAGAATTTCGGGGATACCAAAGTCCTAAATTTATCATTCCAGAAAGGTAATTAAAAATGTGTTTAACTGTGGAAAGATGGGATTCTTTGGGACAAGCTTGAAAATCGGCACAAATACATACACTAAACATTATGTTAGGCCTAGAAGTGGTAAGATAAAGTAAGCTACCGCTCATACCCCGATAAAGTTTTTGATCAACATCTATACCATTTTCATCTTTAACAAGATTAACATTTGGAGAAATAGGAGTACCTCTAGGTTTAGCATTATCCATATCAAACATTTTCAAAAGCTCCCGCATGTACTTTAACTGATTGATGAAAATTCCTTTTTTATTACTTGATTTAATTTGGAGACCGAGGAAAAAAGTAAGTTCTCCCATCATACTAATCTTGAATTCTCTGCGCATATTCTCAGCAAACTCTTGGCACAAATCATGGTTAGTTGCTCTAAAAATGATATCATCAACGTAGATTTGGATAGTAGTTTTTAAATTTGGTAAAAAGAGTAGTATCGATTTTGCCATGAGAGAATTTACGATCAATGAGAAAGCTGCTCAGACGATCGTACCAAGCTCAAGGAGCTTGTTTAAGACTATACAAAGCCTTTTTCAATTTAAAAACATGATTATGGTATTTTTCGTTTTCAAAACTGAGAGGTTGTTTAACAAAAACTTCTTCCTGAATGACCCCATCCAAGAAGACACTTTTCACGTCCATTTGAAAAAGTTTGAAATTCATATGACATGAAAATATCAAAAGCATTCGGATAGCTTCAAGTCGAGCAAAAAGGGCAAAGGTTTCGTCAAAATCAACCCCTTCAACTTGATTGTATCCTTGGGCTACTAGTCTAGCCTTGTTTTGAACAATATGGCCATCTTCATCAAGTTTGTTTCAAAAAATCCACTTGGTGCCAATAGCCTTTTATTGAACAGGAGGTGGGACTAGAGACCAAACATCGCTTCTTTCAAATTGATTCAATTCTTCTTGCATGGCAAGGATCCACCCATCATCTTTGAGAGCCTCATGAATATTTTTAGGCTCAATTTGAGAAAGAAAATTGAAATCAACGCAGAAAAGATTTACCAACGATCGTGTAGTTACCCCACGTTCAATATTACAAATGACTTGCTCCTTTAGGTGGCTAGAGGAATATCTCCAGCTCTTGGGAAGCGGTTGAGTTTCAGTATTCTCTTTTTGGATGAAGTTGAGTTTCCCCCTTCATTTGAAGAATTATATAACTTGTTAAAGTTGAGGGGAAGGTCCTCACTGTCATCACCGACTAAAGTACCTCCATTTGAGGCATGGCAGATCAGGCAGTGATCACCTTCAAAACATACTTTACCAATAATTTTTCCATTTAAGTTGTCTTCGAAAGTAACAAGGTCACCATCCTTTGGAGTGATATGAAAGAACAATGAACGATCACCTGTCATGTGCCTTGAGCATCCGCTGTCGAGAATCCATTTGTTTGGATCCACATTTTCTTTCATGCATACCTGCAAGAGAATCTAGTTTGAATCCTATATGTACCCATACTTTTTGGGTCCTAAAAGATTAGATAAACAAATCACCCAAACTTGCTTCTTTTTACCATAGACAGAAAAGATTGTTAACCTCTACTATCTCTATGAGGACACTTTTTCGTCCCTTCTTATTATAAGCTATACAGAGTGTGAATGGTGAGCAGGAGGTTAAATTCTTGCCAAAAAATTTTTTATAATCCTTTTGCTTCTTAGAATGATCATAACCAATCCTACTTTTTTTCAAAAACACACATTTGTCTTCCTAAAAGTATATCCAGGTTCTCTCTTCCTTCTGTAAATTTTGAAAGCGTAAAATTTAGATCATCGATCTCTTTTTCGAATCTCCCCTTTTGTGTAAAAACTTTTTTCAGTTGAGATTTTAAAAACTCATTTTCTGCAGGGGTTTTTACACTTTTGAGAGATTGGATTTCTAAAGACAAATTAGAATTTTCCTTTTTATGAGCAATCAGATCATTTTTTGAGGAAACATTTTCAGTGATATAAAACTCAGTCTTTTCGTCTAGCTCTTCCTTTCCACTAGCCAACTCTTTAACAGTGTTGATCAAAGAAAGTGCCTTCTTTGTCAGGGCAGTATTTTTAAGTTTTAACTTCTCATAATTTTCACTTAGCTCAAGGAAAACTAACTTAACCTTATCATAATCAAAATTGGCAGAAGCGGTTACCTCATCAGAGTGACCATCCTTGGCCATAAAGCACAGCTGAGCTATATCATCATTCTCGCTCATCTCTTTATCACTTTTGTGGGAATCATCACAAGTCAGCACAATTTTTCTAGGTTAGAATTTCTTTTCTTTTGTGTCTCGGCTGCTGCTACTTGTCGATTTATTTTTGAGCTGCGGGCTATATTTCTTGATTTGTCCAATTCTGCTGCATTCATAGCACGCGTCGGAATTTTCTCTTGAACTCCAATTACCATTTTTTCTTTGTTGTTGTGATTGGATTGGCTGACTCCTTCTGATCTTTCTATCCTGCTAGTTTATTAGGAACTTCTTGAGCTTGTGAGTGATGAATGCCAGGTTTGGATCAGAATCATCGCTGCTCTCTACAGGTTTGTGAGAGGCTTCAGCTTTGAGAGCTAAATTCTTCTTCTTCGAAGTGATCTCTTCCTCATCATGAATCTTCATTGTGATTTCATGAGTTATTAGAGATCCCACCAACTCTTCCAAATCCAGCACATTCAAATCTTTAGCTTTTTGAATGGCTGTGACTTTAGCTTCTTATTTCTTGGGAAGAGATCTGAGGACTTTTCTAACTATCTCTTTTTCTGGGCACGCTTTTCCGAAGAGCTTGAGTCTATTTATAATGAGAGTGAATTTGGAATACATCTCATTGATGGACTCGTTTTCCTTCATCTTGAAGGCCTCATACTATTGGACTAACATGTTAATCTTAGGCAGCATTTGGTAACACTTCCAATTTTGATTTTCTGTTTTCAAAAAAAACAAAAATCAAAATCAGTTTATTATTAATTTTTTACAAATATAAATGGGTGTTTGATTACCTAGTTTTTATTTTGAGTTCTATTTTTGGTGGTGGTTTGCGGTGGCGGTGGCCGGTCGCCGCCAGTAGCAGGCGGCGGCTACCAACCGCCAGCAATGGTCGCCGACAGCCAGGCTGGTGGCTGCCGACAATCGTCGACGATGGCTGCCAGCTGCCAGAGGAGACTGCTGGTCGCCGACGATGGCTAGTGGCTACCGGTAGTTGCCGGTAGTGACTTTCGGTCACCGGCGGTGGCTGTCGGCTGTGGGGGGTGGTGGTGGTCTCAAAATAAAAACCAAAACTGAAAACGAAAAAATCCTTTTTGGAGTTTTCAAAAACAACCCTGTTTTAAAAACTGATTTTTAAAATTTAAGAAAAAAAAAATGAAAACTGTGTGCCAAACGCATTTATTTTCTCTAGTTTAAAAAAGTGGAGAAAAAAAACCAAAAAAATAATGGTTACCAAACGGAGCCTTAGTCTCCTTTACTTGATTAATACCTTTATAAGTCACCTATAGCAGTCTCCACATCTCTCTCGCTGTTTCACATGTTGAGACTCGATTATACTCATTTATTTAGAGACCACAGCTGATAGTGTTCTTTGCTCTATCGTCCATAGCGAAGAGGTGTGCCTCATGAGCATCCATTTCAAGAATTCCCTTAGGAACCTTGGTTCCGTTTGGGCCATATTAATAGGGATAATTGGGTCATTTTCTACAACGTACCATATATGATGTCCTGCCTTTAGAAATTTCTCATTGAATTTTTCCAGTAGTTGTAATTATCATTTTTCAACAAGGGTGGTCAAGTAGTTGCAGAGCCTTCTTCCATATTTGGGTCTTTAGCTCTTGACGGTTAGATCAGAAAGTAATAACAGAGCACACAGCTCTGATACCCCTTAAGGTCCCTAAACGCACCTAGAGGGGGAGAGGGATTGAATAGGTGTTTACAGCTTCAAGCAAAAATTTTAAAACTTAACTAACAAGGTAATAACAAATACAACAAATACTGATCGACACAAAATTTTATATTGGTTCGGCCCGCCTGCCTACGTCCAGTCCTCGAGCACTCCACACAAGGGAGATCTACTCGAGCCTTTAACTAAACAGCTAGCTTCGGATGCTAGCTCAAACCATTGTACAAATCCAAAACCCTTTTAAGGTTTCCAACGATTACAAGTGAAAAGAATACTACAATTGAAGTACAATAAACACTCTTTTATGAATAGATATTACAATGAAAACAACAAAGCTAACCTTTCGTAAGTGGGAAGATCTAAAACGTTAAAGACTGAAGCAAGAAGCTTGTTATTCAAACTCTCAAAGATGAACACACTCAAAGAATAGTATATGAATGTATAAATAAGATGAGAGAGTCTTTTTAGAGAAGAGTAAGAGAGAATTTTGGAGATTAGAAAAGTTAATAATAAATTTTCTAAGAGTCCTTTTTATACTGAGAAGAAATATAAACGTTTGAAAAGTAGATAAAGGGATAACACCGAGATTCATTCAAATGAAAGAATAAAATCATTCGAAGGAAATGATTGTTAAAACATCTCTGAAGAATTCGGTCGAATGAATCCAAGATTCATTCGAATGAAATGGAAGAGTTGAGATGTTTTGGAGCTACTGAAAGATTCAGTCGAATGGAAACTTCTTTGCTTTAGATGAAAACTTTTGCTTTGACTAAAAAGTGTTTGCTTCGAGTTTTCATTTCAACTGGAAGTGTTCACTTCGAATGAAAACTTTTGCTTCGACTGAAAATGTTTGCTTTGAATGAAAACTTTTCTTTGCTTCTAATGAAAACTTTTGCTTCGACTAGAAAGTATTTGCTTTGAATGAAAATGGTGTTAACACCGAATAAGCAAAGACTGACAGATTTAGTTGAATGAAATTGTTTTCGGTGGAATTGAAGATAAACGTGAAAGGAACATTTTACGACTGAAGAATTCAGTCGAAAGGAGACTTTTTCCTTCGAATGAAAAGCCTTTAAATACTTCTTTGTTTGGCCTTTTTGGTTTTCTAGAAGATCTTTAAGAAAGACTTAGCTTAAAGATTAATTACAAGAAAAGAGATATACAATTAAGTCCAAGTCTACGTCCAAGTCCAAGTCTTTGTTCAAAAAATATTCCAGGTTATGATTGGTCCTGAAATCATTCTTAATAACAATGTTAGGTTAATCTTAAAAGCAATAATTTTGGAATCATCAAAATAATAAATTTTGACTCTTAAAGTCAACAATTCATTCTTCAGGTATTGTAATATTTAGGGCCTTGCAAAAATCGACGCCTCTCATAGTTGCTACTACCCATCGCTGCCTCCGAACAACCTTAACACCTTTTCACTCCAAACTAGAGATGTCAAAAAGGCCGGGCCGCCGTGGTCCGGCCTGGCCCTAAATAGGCCCAGGCTAGCCCGGCCCTAAACGTGAATAGTGTTGGCCCTAACCTGTAGGGCCTTGGGCCTGGGTTAGGTCCAGGCCTAATATTTTCTAAAATTGGCCTGGCCCTTGGCCCCGTTTCTGGACCTTTTTTCAGCCCTATCCCTTGGCCCTAAATCTGACCCTAAACCATTTTGAGTCATTTTTTTTTTTGTTTCCCCTTCTTTCTCGCACATCATTCTTTCTACACCTCATATTTTACTCTTTTATTTTAACTTTTTGGACATGCACAATTCTTTATATTTACTCATGTGAAAAGATTGTCTTTTTGCGAACAAAATTACTCTTTGTTGCTAATCAATATTCTCAAATAGAGTAAATATAAAGCTCTAAGGCACTTCATTAGTCACGAGAGAGATATTGAATGGTTTAGGGCCTATCAATTGTATTTATTTTGTGAATTAGTACTTTTGTAACACAAAAAAGAAAAAAAAAAGGGCCTGGGCCCGGCCCGGCCCTAAAGTTAGGGCCTAGGGCTTGGGCCTGGACAGGGCCTTCATTTCCAAGATTTAGGCCCGGCCCGGTTAACAAGGCCCGAAGTCCAAAAATGACCCGACCCTTTTTCTAGCCCGCTGGGCCCGAGCTGGGCTGCCCAAGCCCGGCCCTTTGACACCTCTACTCCAAACCCGTTTAATTTGTTCATATTTTAGTTTTATAGTTGTAGATATTCAAAGATTTACCCTACCTCTTAATTAAACTTGAACAGATCTAAATATAAAACCCTCTTTATTTTGCCTAAATCTTGGAACCCTAATTGCAAATCATGAAGTGTATTTGAAGGGACTGGACTATCATCTGAGATCGCATTTGAGGTTGCAACAAAGTGGAAATAATTTGCATTTGTGGTTTACTCATAATGAGATTGACGGCTTTGGATCCGGAGGGTGGTTGTAATTTGTTGCTATGTGAGATGGCAAAGTCCAAGCTTTATGGTGACGTTGAAGTTTTTGTGATAATATGTCTTGGAAAAAAATATCCAGAATGTGTGGGTGTCCCACATCGGTTATTCAAAGAAGATTGTGACTTGGACTTAAGTATATAAGTCTTGTCCCACATTGGTTATTTAGAGAAAGTCACTACTTATCTCTAAGTATATATATATATATATATATATATATATATATATATATATATATATATATATATATATATATATATATATATATATATATGTTGTCTTGTATTGTGTTTTTAAGCACAAGGGAAAAGAGAGGAGCTATTCTTTGAGAGGGTTTGTTGATAGAGATAAAGGTCTGTAATCTCCAGTGAAAAATATAGTAAAATTGCTGCTACCACCGTGGAGTAGGCTTTTGTCGAACCACGTAAATCTTGTGTCTCTTTTTTCTGTTATTGTTTTCGATTCTCTTCTTTATTGCTTGGTGCAGAATCTAGTATATTCCTTTACAAGTGGTATCAAAGCTGAGGTTCAGTGGTAGATTGAAAGCACCTTGCAATGGCGCTAAATACTTCAACGAAGTATGATTTAGAGAAGTTTGATGGATCGAACGATTTCAGTTTATGGAGGATGAAGATGCGTGTTGTTTTAATTCAGCAAGGGTTGTTGAAAGCGTTAAAGGGGAAACAAGGGCTTCCTGATATGATGTCTGATAATGAAAAAGAAGACATGTTGGAGAGAGCCCAAAGTGCCCTATTGTTGTGTTTAGCCAACAACGTGTTGTGAAAGGTTTCTCATGAAACGACTGTGGCTGGATTATGGTTGAAATTGAAGAGCTTATACATGACGAAGTCTCTGACAAATTGCTTGTATTTAAAGCAACGACTGTATACTCTTCGGATAAAAGAAGGTACATCGATCAGTGATCATCTTGATGAATATAACAAGGTAATATTAGACCTTGATATCAAGGTAGAAGATAAGGATAAAGCTCTATTGTTGCTGTGTTCTTTACCTCCGTCGTATAAACATCTTGTTACTACCTTATTATATCGGAAGGATAGTATCTCCATGGAGGAGGTTGAGGCTGTGATAAATTCTCAGGAATTAAGGAAGAAGGTTTCAGAAAATAGGGGAGAAGAACATGGTGATGGTCTGATGGCTCAAGGCCGAAGCACTGACCATGCTGGGTCTAAAAATAAAGGAAGATCAAGGTCTCAGTCAAAGACCAGAAAATTGAAGTGCTATCATTGTCACAAGGAGCGTAAATGGAAGAAAAAAGATAATTCCAAGACGGCTGATGCTGGAGTAGTAGAAGATAATTCTAATAGTGCAGATGTTCTCTCAGTTACTATCAGTTCCTTAGATGGAGGGTGGATTCTTGAGATGAGTTGCTCATATCATATGTGTCCCAATAGGGATTGGTTTGTCACTTATCGCTCATTTCATGGTGGTAAAGTCCTTATGGGAGAGAATGTTGCCTGTAAGGTGGTTAGGATAGGTTCAATTCAGATTAGACTGCATGATGGTATTGTGAGAACTTTGACTGGTGTCAGGCACGTTCCAGAGCTGAGGAAAAATATGATTTTTTTTAAGTACGCTTGACTCTAATGGTTGTAGCTATCGGGCTACAGGTGGAGTTATGAGGATAATGAAGGGTGCTCTTGTTGTAATGAAGGGGTTGAAACAAAATAGTCTCTATTTGTTATAAGGTAGCACAGTTACAGGAGCAGCAGCAGCAGCTTCATCTTCTGATATAGATTCTGACACTACCAAGCTTTGGCATATGCATCTTGGGCATATGAGTGAGAGGGGTATGGATGTGCTAAGCAAACAAGGTTTGCTAGGAAGCAAGAAAACTAGGAAGCTGGATTTTTATGAGCATTGTGTCTTTGGGAAGCAGTGCAAGATAAAATTCAGTCGGGTTGTTCATACCACCAAAGGTACAGTGGATTATATCCATTCAGATCTTTGGGGTCCTTCCACGGTTCCTTCTAAGGGTGGTGGCAGATATATGTTGACCTTTATTGATGACTTCTCAAGAAAGGTCTCGATGTACATCTTGAAAAAGAAGAGTGATGTCTTTGTTCAGTGGAAGCAGTTTAAGATAATGATTGAAAAACAAACCGAAAAAGAAATTAAACGCTTGAGGACTGACAATGGCATGGAATTCTACTTGGATAAGTTTACTAAGTTCTGCAAGAATGAAGACATAGTGAGGTATTGCACTGTTAGAAAAATGCCACAGCATAATGGAATTACAGAACGGATGAATAGAACTCTCCTTGAGAGGGCTCGATATATGCTTTCGAACGCCAGGTTATCGAAGGAATTTTGGGCAGAAGCTATTAACACAGCTGCATATTTGGTAAATCGGTCTCCATCGACTGTAATTGATTGTAAGACTCCTGAAGAAGTTTGGTCTGGTAAGTATGCTAATTATGAAAATTTGAGGATATTTGGTTGTCCTGCTTATGCTCATGTTAATGATGGTTGAGAGCAAAGAAGTGCATTTTCTTAGGCTATGCAAATGGGGTAAAAGGGTACCAATTATGGTGTCCTGATTCTAAGTCATCCAAGTTCCTAATTAGTCGAGATGTGACCTTTGATGAGTCTTTGATGCTTTCGAAGAAGGAGTTTATTGATGCAAGAAAATACCACGGTGTTAGGGAGAAGGTGGAGCTAGAAGTTCAAGCTCCGGATTCTTTGCCTATAATTCCTACAGATGAGGATGATGGTTCTCATTCTATTGAGAAGAATGAAGAACCTCAGGAACAGTAGTATAACATTGCCAAAAACAGACCGAGAAGAGAAATTCGACCTCCTCAGAAGTATAGATATGCGGATATGGTTACTTATGCTCTTAGTGTGGCAAAGAGTATTGAGGTTGAAGAGCATGTTACATACAAAGAGGCCATTAAGAGCATGGAATTAGCACAGTGGATAGTTGCTATGAGTGAGGAGATGGAATCTCTTTAAAAAAATCAAACGTGGGAATTGGTGAGACCGCCTGTGGGTCAGAAGATTGTTGGTTGCAAATGGGTCTACAAGACGAAGGAAGGAATTCCTAGAACGGAAGTGCAAGGTATAAAATACGCTTGGTAGCTAAGGGTTTTACTCAGAGAGAAGGTATTGATTACAATGAAATATTTTCTTCTGTAGTAAAACATACTTCGATAAGAGTGTTGCTTGCTATGGTTGCTCTATATGACTTGGAGTTAGAACAGCTGGATGTCAAGAAAGCTTTTCTACATGGTGAGTTGGAAGAGCAGATATTCATGCGTCAACCAGAGGGATTCATGATCCAAGATAAGGAAGATCATGTTTGCTTGTTGAAGAAATCCTTGTATAGATTAAAACAATCTCCAAGGCAGTGGTATAAGCGGTTTGACACTTTCATGGAAAAGAGAGGTTACACCAGGAGTGCCATGACAGTTGTGTGTATCACCAGAGGCTCGCAGATGGTTCTTATATATACTTGCTATTGTATGTTGATGACATGTTGATTGTTGCAAAATCGATGTTAGATGTCGACAGTTTAAAAGAGCAGTTGAAAAGGGATTTGAGATGAAAGACTTGGGTGCAGCAAAGAAGATAATAGGGATGGAGATTCAGAGGGATAGACCTACAAGAATTTTGTACTTGTCCCAGAAAAAATACATTGAGCGAGTACTGCAGCGCTTTGGTATGAAAAACTCTAAACCTGTGACTACTCCTCTGGTGGCACACTTCAAGCTTTTAGCAGCTGATTCCCCACAGACCTAGGAGAAGGTGGAGCACATGGCGTATATTCCATACTCTAGTGCAGTGGGCAGTCTCATGTATGCTATGGTTTGTATGAGACCGGATATTTCTCATGCAGTCAGTGTGATTAGCAGGTACATGGGTAATCCTGGGAAAGGTCATTGGCAGGATGTGAAATGGATACTTCGATATCTGAGAGGTACTACGGATACTGGTTTAGTCTACCATCGAGGCAGTAATGCGAATGGTAGTCTTATTGGATATGTGGATTTAGACTACGCTGGAGATTTGGATATGAGGAGATCTTTGATAGGATACATCTTCACTTTTTCGAGCTGTGTGATCAGTTGGAAGGCTACTCTTCAGACTATTGTTGCCTTGTCTACTACAGAAGCTGAGTACATAGCGGCGACCAAAGCAGTGAAGGAAGTCATTTGGTTGAAGGGCTTGGTCGATGATTTGGGATTGAAGCAGGAGTCTAGTGCTGTTTAATGCGATAGCCAAAGTGCCATACATCTAACCAAAATCAGATGTTCCATGAGCCGACCAAGCACATTGATGTCAGGTTTCATTTTATTCGGGACGTGGTTTCTCAGGGTACTGTTATGGTAGAGAAGATTTTCACAGATGAAAATCCAGCGGACATGATGACAAAGCATATTCCAGAGATCAAGTTTAAGCATTGCTTAGATTTGATCGGTATCAGCAGTATTTGAGGTACAGCCCTAGGGGCCAGGTGTGGTAGCAGCAGATGATATTTTTAGATTGTTTGTGGCTTGTTTTATCCAAGGCAAGGTGGAGATTTGTGATAACATGTCTTGGATTAAAAAAACCCAGAATGTGTAGGTGTCCCACATCGGTTATTCAAAGAAGATTGTGACTTGGACTTAAGTATATAAGTCTTGTCCCACATTGGTTATTTAGAGAAAACACTACTTATCTCTAAATATATATATATATATATATATATATATATATATATATATTGTCTTGTATTGTGTTTTAAGCACAAGGGAAAAGAGAGGAGCCATTCTTTGAGAGGGTCTGTTGAGAGAGATAAGGGTCTGGTAGGTACGTAGAATTTATTCGGAGTTTTACGAGTAGCATTTCCATGGACCTATGCACACCCACCTTGGGTTAGCTATACCTACGGGTAATCCAAGTTTTATCTAGCTAATTTAGAAGGTTGTTAATTCATAAGACTACTTAATCATTGTAATAGTACAACAAACACATTCAGTCACAGGCAGAATAAAGAACACACAAACACACATAGTGGATGCGCACCTACACACACACACACACACAATCACACAACACGCATATGCATGCAAAATCACCGACGCGCCCTTAAATACTGAATTCATAACACACACGGACACTGTCACATAGCACACGAATGCGCACACAAGTTCACACACATATAAACACATATCACACTGGATGAACAACACACACACACAAATAGATGGACACTCACACACAAAATAAACAAGACACTGAACAAACGCGCATACACACAGACACAAACTTATACACTAAAAATAGACACACACGTACCCTGGATGAGCACACCTCCATAGACCAGACTCATGCCCATGTGCGCGCGCATAATCATAAACATGCATACATACCTAAAGGAGGCAGTGGATAGTGGCAAGAGGTGGTGAGCTGTAATACCCCAAAATCTTCTATTGTGTTAAGTTAAGTTTTATAAAAAAAAATTGATGAACAGTACTTTTAGTCGACTGAAATGTACTTTTTAGTCGAATTTGAAATTTTTAGTCGAATTAAAACTCTTTTAGTCGACTGAATAATACATTTTTAGTCGAATTTGAAGTTTTTAGTTGAATTTAAACCTTTTAGTCAAATTTAGAGGTTTTTTAGTCGAATTTAAACCTTTTAGTCGACTAAAACTTATGGTTTGCTTCGAATAAACAATGTAATTTTACCTTCATATAAATAGTTTCTTATTTCCTTTTTAGCCCTCTTGTTCTCGATTTCTTGCTCCTTTGCGGTAGAAAGAGAGAGAATATGAGGCTTGGAAATCTCATTGGCACTAGAATGGTGCTTTAAGTTTTTCTTTTGTTCAAAAACTTGTTTGAGGTAAGGATTTATACGATTTTTGCTGCGGGAAGGTATTTTCGAAAATCCAAAGGCTTATACTTTCGTCACTTTTGATTCATCTATGCTCGTTTGTAATTGATTACTCCACTTTTGCCTTCTTTGAGAACATTGTTTACCCTTTCTCATTTGTGCCTTAATGATGCTCAACTTTGAATTTGTACGTTTATGACCGTCAATTTAAGATTGACATTGACTATGTTGAACAACTCTCAAATTGAGAGGGTACTTGGAACACATGTTTGTTATACTAGAGAGCCAAAGCCTCCTAGTATGCTCTGGAGCACGCGTTTGATATTTGTATGTTTGGTTCGACATTTGGGTCTTATGACCACCATAGTCATCATATGTTTGTAGCATACCCTACATATTATTGAGATGTGTTTTGGATAAATTGCTAAATCTTTGATACTTCGATATTTGATAGTGAGACATGATTGATCCGTTTCATATCCCATATTGTTACTAGATTATAACATTATTGCTTAACATCTTACCATTGTTTACTCTACTGGGCTATTTGAGCTCGCCCCTTTGTCTTTTTACCTTGCCTTTGCCACAAGTGAAGGAAGTGACTCTTGATTTTCATGGCAGCTTGGAGCTATGAGATTTTGCTTTTTGGTTTTATAAACTTTTTAGTTTATTTCCTTTGGGAACTTTACCCGGTTGGGGTAATTTGATGGAATGGTTTTGAAAATCTATTTGTCCGCTGCGATTAGAAATCTTTTGTAAGGGCATATTTTTGGGAATGCGTTGTAATAGACTTTTGTTAGATATGGTAATACTTTATGTTTGGAGGCTTTTAGTGCTCTGTTTTTAACGTTATCATTTGTATGGTAATAGAATATCTTGAGGTTTACTTTGAAGTCGAGGCCTCCCGGTTTAGGGGCGTGACATGAGCTGTCACGCTGACCTGTACTATTAATTCCTATTGGCAAAATGAAAACAATATTAGAGTTGCTCTGTGACTAAGTAAAAAAGAACTGAGATCAATATATCAGAACTCTTGAGATAATTGATTTCTAAGCATGCCCATTCCCAATACGCTCTTGCACTATACCTGCAAGGGTTAGCTACGCCCATATCTCTGAGATTAGGGTAAAACTACCCGCGCATCCATTAGTTTGAAAAATAGGCATTATGTCAGTTGACCGAACGAAAATATGAAAATACATAACGGTTTGGATAAAATGACCAAAATGCCTACTGTATTGAAACCTTCAGATGAAAATTTAGGCTTTGAAACCTTAATTCCCAAATTACGTTTTCAAACCTTTAATTTCTCTCTCCAAATTAGAGTTTTAACCCTAATTTCTAAAGTTAGGTCCTCTTCTCTTCCCCCCGCCACGCCGCCGCCCTCTTACTCCACCCCACCGAGCTGTTGCTTTCTCACTCCAACCATCTCGTCGTCGCCTCCTTCCTTCTTCCGCCTACCACGCCATTGCCTGCTCCCTCTTCCCTTCACCACGTCTCCACCCGTTCCCTCTTTTCCCTTGGATTTTTTTCTTTTTTAATACCCAAGGGCCATAGAGCTTGGTCTTGGATATGATTTTAGTGCATCTTTTATGAAGGCTTGACCTTTTCACATTTCGAGGGACTTCGAAAGGGATGCTAAGTCTTTTGGGGATCTTTCAAGCTTTTGATGCCTCTAGCACAGAGGCCCTAGGCGATCTGTTATCTTGCTGCTGATAAGGAGCTGAAGAGACTATGGATCCAAAGATGACGGAAGCATTGTGGTAGGTTATTTCCACCATGACTTACTATGGTGATCTCCATGTTGTGGCCTCGTGTTGACAACTCCTCAAAGGTAGAGGGTCTGTTACCTTGAAAGATATACAAAAACCCCCAATGCATGCCTTGCATACATATTTCCACAGCAGAGGCGTTGGACAATCTTTCTTTGCGGTCCAAGCTCAAAGCTCGCCACCTGTTGATGTAATCCACTACAGACTTTTCTTTTCATTGCTTGGTGTTTTTGAGTTCCATCGTACTCACAGAGTGACAGGTGCTGTAGAAGCGATTTTGGAATTCTAGCTCCATTTCTTCCCAACAGTTTATCGATTCGGGTTCCAAGTCAGTGTACCAATCAAAGGTGTTCCTTTTCAGAGATCGGATGAACTGCTTCACGAGAAGGTCTCCTTCCGTTCCAGCATTGTTACAAGTCTCAATGAAATGGGCAACGTGCCGCCTTGGATTGCCCTTCCCATCAAACTTTTGGAACTTAGGCGGTTGGTACCCAACTGGCATCCTCATGTTGTCGATTCTCTTTGTATAAGGCTCTGAGTACATGAGAATGTCGTGAGACGGTCCTCCATATTGGGCCTTGATTGTGCTTGGTATCATGTCTTGCAACTGCTGGACAGTTAGAGAAGCGGCAGAGATGGACTTGGTCTCTTCATTTTTATATCCACCAGAGGTGGATACATCTGGATGCCCGTTGGTATCAGCTTGCTTGAGAGCCTCGTCCGTGTCATCCATGTCGCCTGACTTTGATTCTTCACCCTTCTTCGATTCCAACTTCTGAAGATCTTTTTCCTCCACCGTCTTTGTCAATTTTTCAATTGCACAAGACATAGCGGCCAGTTGCTCTTCAAGTGAAATGGCACTAGTCATCATAACCGGCAAGTTGAAATGATGCTCGGAAGTATTTGACGCCATTGACGTGTAGTGGAGGCTTTGATTATCTTCTTATGGAGAAGGAGATGAGAGGCAGAGTGGTCCCACAGGGCATGCCAAAAATTTGTACATACAAGTTTCATGTCTAAACTGCAAGACAAGAAATAATTGTACAAAATTCAATTTATCAAATTTAAATTAATGGTTACACCACTCTGTGATTTTTAGACAATAAATGTAAATCCTCTGATTTGATCTCCAATTTGGTCATGATCCAAGGGCTGAAATAGCTTGATTTTGAAACGTGAATTTTGACTTCTTCAATCTTCACAGCCGAAAGATCATCGAAGCGGTGCTTGCTCGAGGGCTTCGAAGCTTTATCCTGAACAAGTATGGCGATCCTTGACTTTGAAGGCGAATTCTTCTTCGATTTGAGGCGAAAGAGAAACCGGTATTCATGACTTGGAAGTGCTCGATTGAATAATGGCACTGCATTAGTGCATATTGTTCTTCAAATGAAGCACAACCTGGGAGATGACAGCGTTTCGGCAGATCTTAAGCTTTGATCGAGGAGACCCCTATATCTGTGTGTCCTTCTTCCCTACCCGAAGCCCTCTATTTATAGGTCAAGAGGTGGGATTAAATTTAAAAAACCCGTAATTTGGGGCTTTGTCTTCTAATTAAAGGGATTTTGTCCCCCTTGATTATATGATCTTGATTAATTAAATGGATTCAGATCCATTTAATTTCTTTTGGTCAAACTTGACATAATTGAACTTTCTGGAAGCAAGACCATAGGCTGGATCATAAATATTTTTTTCTTTTTTTTTTATTTGGACTTGTCCTCCAACTTATCTTTGACTTCGAACCCATTGTCTTTTGACTTCAAGTCAGCATCTTAGCCCGCATTTTCCACAGCGTTGAACATTTAACTGATCATAAAAATAATTTATCATGGACTGATAAAAATTATTTTTAGTGTCTACAAGGACCAAGCTAAGAAACGGGAAGTGAAACAAGAAGCTGAAACAGAAGAAAGTGGCCTCAAACAGAGCAGCCCCGGCAACCTGACAAGAGGGGGAACAGATCAATCACACATGAAAACCAAACTTCTCTTTAAGGCAACTTTCTGATTTGTGTTGTAGGGGGAGCGAATTCCACCACTTGGCAAAGGTAAATCCATCCAAAAAGACTTCCTTCCCAACCACCTCGGGCATAGCCTGAACCCAACCATGATGAACCTGCTTCTCCAAACTTAAAATTCTGTCTTTGAAGTCTTCGAAAGACCTTTTCTTGCAAGTAATTATAAGTTCCTCCACCTCGGCCAAATAGCACGACTCAGAGATGGGCTCGGCTGGCATTCTTTCCTCGTGCTCGCGCCATCTCTGGGTGAATCGATAGCGTTTTGGCCTACCTTTTTCCATGTAGGATCCTGCATCTTCATTCTTTGCGTGTCTATAGTAGTTGGCGATGTCTAGAGGCTCAACAAGTCGTCTGAACTCGTTTCCCAAATCTATCCACTCTTTCTTTCCTTCAAATTCATCTGGAAGTTCGTTCTTCTTTATCATTTCAATGATGTCGTCCCATATTGCTGCTATTTCAAGTCTTGTCACGTTTGCCTGGAAGTCTTTTTCCTCATTTTGAAGCTTAAAAGAATCGTAGTACCACACCTTCCGCCGTTCACCATCCTTTTTGTATTCTTGCATCTTTTGCAGTCCCTCTTTAATGCCTTGCTTGTCAATTTTTTTCTCATTTTCAACTTTTTTCTTCTCCAATTCTTCAGCAGCGTGAATACAAAGCCTGGCTCTTGTGCTCTGAATTACAAGCTCGTAAATTAGCAGCAGTTGTCGACAGCCAAATAGATCAATGTTTTGAAATGCTTTCCACAATTAAAACCCTTCTTTCTTTCATTGTTTTTTATTTTGATCTTATGTTAAAAGAAAACAAAAGTCTACCTTTGTACGAAGGATAAGAGTATTTATGCATACTTTTCTCTTCCCCCTTTTTTTTTTTTTGTGGCTATTCTTTATATTTCTGGGATGAAGGCGCACTAGCAAGAAAAAAATTCAGAAAAACACGCAATAATAGCGTTACTCTCCTACAGAATATCGGGGTGAACAGTTCATATACAAGAAGCAGAGATTTTCTGATTTACTGATTCAGAGGTGATAATAACTTCTCTTGTAACTTGGAGTTGATCATTTGAAGGAAGAATTGTGCTGTCGAAGCTAATATTTGGAAACGAGAAAAAAGATTACTAACCAGGCCAAGATCATCTGATAAACCTTCCGCATGATCTAAATAGACCACATCTCGTACTTTGAAGCTATTCTGCAGTTCACTTTCATAGACGAAATTATCCTTCAAACTTCTATAAGCAACCTGTGCAACTTCTGCTTCACAAGCGAGGTGGAATAGCATCTGCACAACTGTGTCTGAGTTTTCCACCACAACCAGCTTACCATGTCCAATACAGAAGATATAAGTGCCGAAAGGTCTGTAAGGGCTAAGTTCAATAAAGCTACTAAGTGTATCCAGCACTAAGTTGGTGCCTCCCATTAGATTGCATGCAGCATGGCTTGCAACAGATGCTGCACATGTCATAATAGTCGTGTATACAGCCGTAGCCTCGCTGGATGTTGCAACGGATTCTTTACAAAAGTTTTTGGATATCGGATTGAAATAATCAAGGACTCCTTGTACCTCATCTTGCTGAATAGAGGAGACAGGTGCGAGCATTATACGAGGAACAATGTCATACCTCGTAACAAAATGAGTGAAATAGCGTGCCCTGTTTTCTCTACGAAGAGCGTGTGGGAGAATCCGGTCTCCAACAAGTGGCGATCCGAAAGTCAGGCAACGAATACTTGTCTCGCCTTTTGTTTTTTTGTTTTCCTCCAAGAAATGGAGCGTTGCAAAGATGGCAGTCGGGCCAGCTGAAGAATGCCCTGTGAACACTATTTGCCTGCCCTTGTTGATAGCATCCTTGACCTGAAATGTGGATTAGATTTACACTCATGGGTCACTATTCCAACTTTGAGATAGATGATACGATGGGATCAGAATTCGATTTAGCTGTAGAATGTGAGTTTATGAATGTGATCAAGCTTTGGCTTGCTTCATCTATTTTTTACCTGAGCTAAATCTATAAAAGTATCTTCCTTAACAACCCTTACTATTTACCACCTCTATCCCAGGATGATATAATTAACTTCGAGCCTGAGGTGTCAACTACAAGAGGATGGTCTCTAACTCAATAGCAAACCATAGACATGGAAAAATGCCCCAAAATACTATCGTACCTCCTCATATCTCTTTATGATACCTTATCATTGAAGCGCACAGTTTACAATATGTTAATTACAATTTGCTTTAAAAGCTTAAGCTATTAGACAATGAGTGTAACGATGTATATCATTTACTTTAAGACTTCTCATCACGGCAAATCGCAGACTGTATGTGGAAAGACAAAACAAAGTGCATGACCACCAAGTGCACAACCACCCAGTGCACAAATAAACACGGTGCAAAGTGCATCGTATTAAAGACTGACCAAATATGGCAGTCAAAAGAATTGAACCCAAACCTTGCCAAACCGGAGCTTACCGTATGCTATGAAAGCTTAAACTCCTAGAGAATGGACCAACAATGTATACCATGCTTCAAGACAAATCATATATTGCGGATTCCATCTTGTTGCTAAAGAACGCATCGCTAATGAGAACTTTCTTTCATTATGGGTCAGATCAAAAGAGAACTTTTAATGGCCACAATTGCAAATCAAGTTCCAAGTGTTGCAATGTTACCTACTTAATCGGGTGTAACAACTAAGAAGATGAATGTTCATGGGAAGAGAGAAGTCAGCTAGTACCTTATCCGCAAGCGACGACGTCTTCAGGATCTCATTAAATCTGCCAATGAATGCTTCGTTGACCCTAGCTATTTCGTCGTTGCCAATGCTGCGGAGAGATGGAAAAGCAGCAAGATCTATCGGTTTTGATTCGAGTGGTTTCTTCTTAAACCAGTGATCCGCAGAAAATGCGAACACCGCTGTAGCTGGGCTGCCGCTGCTGCCGCTGCTGCCAATCTTTTCATACTGGTATGTCTTTGTCTTCTTGTGAGCATTCACAGCAATTTTACAAGCTGTGTTGATAATCACTTGGCTCAACTCTGTTTTCTCTTCAAGACTCTTTCCTCCCACCATTTTTGGTCTACTTTGCAGCTGCCTGCCTGTATGTTAGTTGCTTTTGGGGATGCTGATCACTTCAAAGACAACCCTTTATAGACTTGTGGAACTTCTAAGTTTTAACCATCATTGACTTGAGGTCTCCTAGGCTTGTATTGATCATTTGTTCCACACGAGGAAGCTACTGAGGAAAGTTCTTCTCTATAACCTTGAAATGAATATTAGTATAAGGCTTAGGCCCACCTGAAGAATTTAAAGGTAGGGATGAAAGAGCATAAAATTGAAGGAATTTGTGAATTTGAAGCTAACTCGAGACCATCAAAGTGGTATAGATATGGCAATTTGACCCCTAACAAATGGGCCCCGGTTGATCCAATTCAAATGGAGCGGGTTATATCGATTTTGACAAGATTTTGAAATGGATTTCGACTTGAAAAACTAAGTTCCAATTTGGGTCCGTAGTGGATTTAAAATATTATATGCTTCGATCTGTTACATGCCCTGATTCATCCCGTTTATATACTCCATATTCTTTAATGTAGACAATTTAGATTCTCTAGCCTGGCCGATCCACACAATTGCCTTCCTAAGACGGTAGTCTCATGAAAGTCGCAGGTTCTAACTTCAAACTGATGTAAGCAAGGGCAAGGGCTACCCCAGACGTCATATAAGACCAAAAAAGAAAGAAAAAGAAATTCAATCTAATGCATAAAAAAGTATAGCTACATTCAATTTCATGTCTTCAAAGGGTTTTGTGCTGAGTAATGTTTAAAGAAGCTAAATGGGGATGGACTGACGCGTTAGGTCAATACGTACAATCGAGTCTATCACTCTAGAACGTCGCTAGTAATTCATAGGGACCAAAATTTTGGAACCAAATCAACTAATGAATCATCAATGGGCTAAAACATGATTTCGAGCAACCACTTTAACTTAAGTTTGAGAACTTTGCATGAGAGAGAGAGAGAGAGAGAGAGAGAGAGAGAGAATCAATAGGCACTTTACCTCTCTACTAACTCAGTCGTTGACTTGTTGTGCTCGTCTATTTTTCTTAGCAACACTGGTATTAATCCAAAAAGCGTCGTCCTCAATTTTCTGTCGAAATTTATTGTGAAGTTTATGGGAAGCATGAAAGAAAGCTAATATTTTCAGTGACAACGAAATGTGAGATTATAATACTGCAACTACGTACAAAACTCAGTTTTAATTAAACATAGACGCGTTTTGAGTGGAGCGTGCATCCAGCATCTCCACTGGGTAGGCTGTGCAGCTTCAGTTCATACCCAGCACCTGCTTCAGCTGTTATTTAAGTGGAAAATGGGGCAACAAACGAAAAGATAAGCACATAAGATGTGAAACCAAGAATTATGGAGTACTATAAAGCGAGTGGGTTCATGGTTTCTTGTACTGAGAATTCTATTCTATTCTAATAATAGGCCTGAATGCTTCAACAAGTGTTAGTTGGATTGGAGCCTTCACATTCTTAAACAATTGCAATTAGTAACTTTATTATTATTATGCTCCAAAGTCCACATATGTCCTCATTAATTATGGCAGGTGACGATGACAAAGGGACGAATGAGTAATGCCAAGAAAAGAGAGGTGAGGCTTCTTGAAATAAAGTACGGCAAAAAGGACTTTTTTTAGGCCATGTTTGACATAGCTTTTTTTTCAATTTTTTTTTTAATTTTGAAAACTGAAAAATAAATTGCATTTGGTAATTATTTTCCTTTTTTTTTTCTCCTTTAGTTTAAAAACTTAGTTTTTAAATTAAGACTGTTTTTAAAAACTCCAAAAAACTAATTTTTTTCAGTGTTGATTTTTTTTCAGACCACCACCGCCACGCCCCACCACCACCACCGCAAACCACCACAAAAAAAAAACTGGGTTATCAAACACTCACTACTTTTTATATAAAAAAAATTAAACTGCTCTTTAATTTTTATTTTTTTTTTGGAAACTAAATTTTTTTTTGTCAAACAGAGCCTTACTTCTAGATTTTCGATTATGGGGGGATTGATCGCTTCATAGACCATCCTTTATAGACTTATGGGTATATCGATCACTTTATAGACTATGCTTTGTAGACTCATGGCTTTAAGTTTTAACAACCATCGACTTGAGGTCTCCTAGGCTTGTATTAGTCGCTTTTTTTTTTTTTTAGTGCAAAGTAGAAATATATACGAAAATAAACGGAAAGAGTTACAAAACATATCCAGATAGGTAAGTAAAAGATTTTTGGATGATATTTTCATCCAATATGTGATGGTCACTTGTTGGGGACGAGAAAGCTACTGAGAAATTGAACGCATGTGTTGGTTCGGCCACAATGAGAAATTGTATAGCAGTTTCAATTTTACTGGAACTCGTGCCTATCCGCCGTGTTATCATCCTTAATGTGGTTGTCTAATTGGGAGGGGCTGCAAGGTCACAAGTTCGAATTTCATATTGAAGTAAGGAAGAGAGAGGGCTACTGGACATCTTATGTGACCAAAATAAGAAACAAAAAATAGTAATCTACTGTATTTACAAGAACTATCTAAAGAAGCAAAATGAGGAAGGACTTGACAAGTTTAGTCAATACATATGTACGAGTCCAACACTCTAGAACGTCCCTAAAATTTCGTAGCGACTAAAATTTTGGAACCAAATGATTAATGAATCACCAACGAGCTAAAACATGATTAATGAATCACCAAAGAGCTAAAACATGAATCACCAACGAGCTAAAATTGTCGGTCGTCACCACTGTCGGCTACTGCCATGCCACACCACCGCCATCGCAAATCACCACCAAAGAAAAAATTCAAAATAAAACTGGATAATCAAACACCAAAAAGGAAAAAAAAAACTCAAAATAAAAATTGGGTAATCAAACACCCATTTTTAAAAAAAATTAATAAAATAAACTAGTTTTTGTTTTTATTTTTTTTAAAAAACAGAAAACCAAAACTGGAAGTGTTTTTCCTAAACCTATTCGAGACACATTTGAGCATTTAACGATACTTATGCTAACGGGTGCTAATAGAACAGCGTGATAGTTGCAATAAGAGAGTCCAATCGCCAATATGGCATAAAATAAAATTTAGTGGAGTAATTAAGATCTTGAGAAAAGTACCTTTAGTGGCATTTATTGTAATTCGCTCTTACAAACTTTTAAAGAAAACAAATAGAAAAAAAGAAGAACAACATGAAGAAGAAAAAGGAAAGTGAGAAAGGACTCTATCGCACAAGAGAAACAAGGATCCCAAACTTATTTGGAGTTACAAGTAGTTCATTATAATTTTGAGTGGTAATTTTATTAAAGGTACTTTCACGGCAACCAAGCAATTTTGCTTCAACATTTGTAACTAAAAGTGTTTTAAAATGTCACAGATAAAAGTTTGTAGCGACGACTTAGGCCACCAAATTAGTGGCCGGAGGAAGTTTCTTCCGATGGCGAAAACTTGTGCAAGGATGAGTAAGCTAATTGTTAGTTGCTAATATTAGTTGATATATCCCAAGCAACAATCACAGTGTGAAATGAACAAAAGCCCCCTACGATGATGGATCTCAAGCTCATGATGACATGAATTGGGCAAACCTTTGAGCAATGGGGAAGCTTCCTTTACATGTAGGATCAATATAAAAAGCACAGTTGACTGACTGAAACCAGCAACTCCTACCCTTTATTAACCGACTAGTGGATGGATGCGACCCCTTACCAAGTTTGAACCCAAGAACACCCACAAAGAAGTTGCTGGAAAAGATGAACCAGTTAAGCATCTAACTTTACTTCAAAGTCAGTAAATAGAAAAGGAAGAAACATCCATTGAATTTTTAACTTTCATTCTCTGTTCTGTAGGTACGGCAGTGAATTGGAGTTGGCAAATTTGGCAGTGAGCTCAGATCTGCTGCTGAAAGCTTGGGATGCAATCTTGGAAATCCCTCCCACTCCAAGTGATCCAAACTTGCCGGTTTCCGTCATCTACAATGTCTCTCAACTACCAAACAAGACTACCATCGTAGCTTTTGGTTGCTCTTCCACTTATAATCTGCAACATCTGCAAGGAGAAGCCAGCCATTTAGTCTCGTCGCCGGCCGGCTTTGGGTTTCTCTGCACCAAAGTCAACTCATCTGTTTCCATTCACAAAGCTGCAACTGATCATTATGGCTCTCTCCAGGCTCAGCTTTCTGCCCTGAAGGTACCCTCCTACATATCCTTTATTTCATTGATTAGGTACTGAGACAAGAAATTTGTTTGAACAAGTACAAGACTATAGCCTGGTAAGAATATAAGGAAAACTTCTCTTCTGGGCAGTCTTACTCTGGTCTGGAGTATACTATTTTCACTAGTTACATAGCAGTTCATGTTTCCGCTTCCTGCAAACAAGCAATATATATTTGGTTCGATTCATGGCTTAGCCGCAATTTCTCATTTGACGTGTTCTACTGCAGGCAATTCAAACCTTTACATTTCATCTTGCTTGCAATTTATCCAAATAGAAAATGGAAGATAACCTTCTACGTCTTTTGATTCTATTTTGACGTTTGTGGTATAACTTTAAATTCGCTTTGATTTATAGCTACATAGCAGCCATGGCCGGTGTGTCCTATTCTAGTTTTTCACAGAGAAGAAATTCAAAAATAGGAGAGAGGGCATTGAAGAGAAAGGGAGAAAAAGGGAAAATAATGAGCAAACTCTTTAAGCGTGGGCTTAATCCTCAAAATGTCTAATTCCATCCAAAGATGCCATATATACATAATCAGTTCAGGAAATTTACAGCCAAATTTTACATGGATATACCTGAAAGTTTGGAGTATAAGTAACAAAATGGCGAACCGCTGGGTTTAAGTAGCAAGTAGACCTTAGTTTGTTTAGTTTTGGCAGTGGCAGGATCTGTTTTTGTGCCTAGGATCCTGGATGTTGAGCATATGTCTTACTCCTGCATTGCAGATTGATACAGCCAGTCCGCTAATCATCACTGGACGCTCTTTGGGGGGATCCATCGCCTCTCTGTTCACCTTATGGCTGCTAGACAGACTGGATCCAAGGAAATCCAAGCGCCCCATTTGCGTGACTTTTGGTTCACCCCTCCTTGGGGATAAAGCTTTTCAACAAGCCATATCAGAACGCGCAACATGGGTTTCATGCTTTCTGCATATAGTTTCCAACCAAGATCCGATCCCCAGAGCCTTTGTCTCACCTGAAAATACGAGCCTCGCCTTTCAGTCGACACACCAAACTAGTACTTCTACGTACATGCCATTTGGTACAACCCTCTTCTGCTCGGAATTAGGCTGCTCTGGTTTTGAGGAACCTGAAACAATATTGCAACTGATGGCCGAAATGAGCTTGAAAAGTTTGGGCGTAAACCAGGGCTTGCAAGTATTTGATTACAGTGGAGTTTTGAAGAGTCTCAAGTCTAAGGCGATCCTTAGAAAAATTGGAAAGGCGAGTGAAGTTATCAACCCAAATCGGGCGGGAATCACCTTGCTGCTACAAGCAGTTGGAGTTATCGAAACACAGGTAATTCTTTATATCCTTACCTGATCCGGGGTCATTCTAAGCTACTTTTTGAGCTGTTTTGCGGTACATTGTTGATGTTTTTCCCTCCTAAGGGACTAAAATATAGAAGTGATGAACATCACTACCAAATGACCGAATTTAGTGGTTTTCCCAAGCCTAGTTTGTGCACCCACTGATGTTAACAACGATTTGATCACGGTGTGGAGAGTTCGTCATTTGTTAGTAAATGTTGTGACAAAACCACAAGGAACGTATGGCATAACATTTTATATGGTCAGAGCCATAGACTACACCCTATTGCAGCTAAGCAATGGGCATAGTCCAATTGCTTACTGCTTAGCAGATAACTAGTAGAGTTCTCGTCTAGATGTAAGGAAAAATCCGGTGTTTAATGGTATTTAAGCCTGTTTAGTTGGTATATCCTACGAAGTGTGGGTTATGAGTTCACTGATGGATCCGGAAACTCGTATGGCAGGAACAAGAGACGAATGAGGCAAATGCTCTCGTCACAAAAGTAGAAAAAAAGTTGGAGATCTTTCTGAGACGCAGGAAAAATGCTTTTGATCCGAACAAGGACTTGAACAACAGGAAAGTAAACATGGCCAATATGGAATGGTACAAGAAGGTTGCAACAAATGATGGAGGTTACTACGACAGCTACAAAAAAGCGCAGTTCAGAGGTAGAGATGAACTTCTAAATAAAGCAAAAATCGTCAAGGACCAGAGGATCCTCAAGCAATACTGGATAAAAACGGTGGAAGACATAGAGAGGAAGCCTCAAAAGGAAGGTGCATCCATCCGGACTCGTTTCAAGTATGGAGGGACCAACTATAGAAGAATGGTTGAACCGCTCGACATAGCCGAGCACTACAGTCAAGGCAAGAAGAACTACTTGAAGGAAGGAAGATCTGAACACTACGAGGTGCTGGAGCAATGGCTGAAGGATGACAAAGTGTCAGAGAAGAAGCAGGCTGTGGGCATGACTGAGGACTCCTGCTTTTGGGCACATGTGGAGGAGGCTAATATTTCATGTGGAGTACTTAAGGATGGAGAAACCAGTCAAGGAGATAAAGAGGTATCACTGGAGAAACTGGTTAAGTTTGAAAACTATATGATGAATTCGATAGAGAAATATTCAGTATCCACTGAGGCTTTCTTGGAGGGGAGCACTTTCATGAAATGGTGGCAAGACTATATCGCGATCAGAGGAAATTCATATGAATCCAAGCTAACTTCCTTTATGAAGAATAAAAAGGAAAGTGGGTCTATGGTGCTCATGGAGTACAAATGATGAAAGAGTTTACTCAATGGTCACATAGGGTTGCCATCGCCACTCTCTTCTGGAGTTTAGTTTTTGTTGTTGTTGTTGTTTAACATCTCCGGTACATCAGATGGTTTCTCAGATGGTTTATCATTTCTGTTGTATTTAATGTTCTTGGGAAGTTTTTAACATCTATCGCTGGTTATTAAACCTTAAAAATAAGATAAAAGGTAGAGATTATGTTGCTTGAAAAGAAACATGAGAACATCTTTATACAATACCCAGTGTTATTCTGCTCCTACAAAATTGGCCGCTTCTCCAGAGGGCATGCCAATTGTTAGCGGGGCTCACAGCGAGGACTTGTATCCTCAGTGGCCAAAGTTCGAAAATTGATAAATCGGGTGAAGTACAATGAAATAAGTTTGCTCACCAAGGGTACAATTGCGCTGAGCTTAATGCTCCTTTAAAGTTCAAATACTGTGAGCAAATGATCTGCATGAAAGAAAGGATAAAGCAGGGACACTCCCACGCTCCCCCTTTCCCCCACTTTCACAACTGGGAATATAAAAATATAACGGAACAAAAGGTAAGAAAGAGCAAATGCAGTGCTAGTTGCAACGAGAACATAACTCCTCGTCAGACTACTATTACTTTCCATCACCTGGAATTATGCGAAAAGAACAAAACAGGGCAGCAAATGTCCGAAATACACTGGAGCTCGGCAGAAGGAAAAAGGATAGAGGGAAAAATAGAGAGGAAAATCAGTCTCGAGATGCAGCTAACAATGCCAAGGGAATGAAATCTGGGGATCATTGTTCCCTTATTTTGCCTGTGGGTGTGATGCGATGAAGTCAACGGCAAGATTGATGGAGCTGATCTTATCCGCCTCATTATCAGGGATTTCAAACCCAAACTCTTCTTCGAGTGCCATCACGACCTCTACTGTGTCCAAACTATCTAACCCTAAATCATTCTGGAAATGGGCATTTGGTGTGACCTGCAAAATCCAGGAATGTGTATTAGTACAATGCTGTCTGAATTTATGTTCAACGGTGAAATCGAACTTCTACACATAACACCCAATGCAAAGTTCTCCACCCCCCATGTTTGCACTCTCGTCTTTCCCTTGTAGCAGCAGCCCATGTAGAATAAAGGAGAGTTTACAAAGGCAAAAGATTGAATCCTAGGCAAGAGAGAAAGAAGGGAAGGAAGGGAGGGGGGTTGGAATCAACTGTTAAACAGCTTGCAATGTTGTAAGACCTTGCTGCTGCTGTTTCATCATGGGGTGTAAATATAAGAAATTGCATCAAGGACTTTAGCAGCGCAGGCAACTTTTCCAAGAGAGGAGTAGTTTGAGAAACCACAAATTCAAATCAATTGCACGAATCACATCTTCAATTCACAATCAACTACTTGGGCCACATCATCATGCAAACACATCACATCACTACCTCAAACTTGTTAATGGAAAAACTTTTTTGGTAAACCACGACGGTCTAAATTGGTGCAATCACTCGATTTACTAGCACATAAGCACCAAGCTCTCTTGTTTACCTTAAACCATGTTAAGCTCCAGCTTTACACGAGTGCTTTATTCCTAGCTTTCCAACATATATCTCAGAAGATCTAATCTAGCTACACTAGTTTTAATACACCATATCTACATGGAAGGTCTGTCCCAATTGAGCATTTATATTCTGAAGATACACTGATCGGATCTAGAATTTAACCTTGAGGTGTTTCAGGTTCACCAAACCTCTTCACTATCTGCACCTTAGTTGCACAAAGCGGGGGCGGGGAAGCGTAAGCACCAAGAAGAATCTGAGGTTGGGAGCGGCTTGAATAAATAAATGTGTAAAAAGTATTATCATTTGTTTAGCATAGTTTACATAGATAGCAACAACAGACAAGGAGACTTTAAGGACTCGAAGGAAGAGAGAAACAAGGAATTGAGTTGAAAAGAGCTTGATTTTCATGTATTCTATCACTTGTATCATGCATCTCTATCCAGCTAGCAGGATCGAGTTCCCATCTTAGTTTGGGACGAGATCCCATGGAGCTCTTAACTTGGGATCGCAAAAGCGAGTTTCCGAGAGAGAAACGTCACCATATTAGGAGTTTCCTGCAACTAACATTTGCACCAACCAAGCATATCTATAAGCCTCAGTAGGAACATCATCAGGCCATCCCCTTGCCTAGTTCCATCTATAGTGTTGAAAGTAATCCAGCAGCCCGCTAGCAAACACCATATTCTTTTACCTATAATGTTGAAATTGGCCAACAACCCACTAGCAATCACTAAATTCTCCCGAATTCTCATCAGTTTGGCACTAAATAACTAATCTTATCCTCTCCCTTTAAGCAATTTGATCGAGATATAATATGATCCACCCTAGCTTTCAACTTTGAGATGCCTCAAATTCAGAAAATCCACCTATCTATCTGCACCACCGAAGCACATCTATAAGCCTCAATAGGAACGTTCATTGGGCCATCAACTTACCTAGTTTGTCTTTCTGAAAGCTTTTCTTTACCTATAATGTTGAAATTGCGCCAACAACCCGCTAGCAATCACCACTTTCACCCAAACTGCCAATAGTTTGCAATAGATAACATATCTTTATCCTCCCTCTCTAATCACAATTTTTGTCAAAATTTACCAGTGGTGTTAGATTTCCTGCTTCTCCTCTCACTTAAAATAGAAAGCTTGTGAACCTCACTCACCTCTTTATCATCTTTCCTTGCAAAATGTCAAGTCAATTTAGTCTGAGGTAGAATTACTGATCATACAGATGACAAAAGATATATACTGGGTCTAAGGGATACTTTTTAAGAATCATCATCCCAGATGGTGGTTCCAAATCTGTGTAGGGCTGCAGATTAGTGGTCCAGTAGGCAATCTTAGTCCCATTTCTGAAGAGGCAGATTCCCAAGATTGGAACCTTTAGTAGTTCCTTCCATGCGATGTTCGATCTTTGGTAGAAGTTAAATGAAGTAAAAAAAAAACTAGCACCTCACGAAAATAAGAACCACAGTTCTCATTGGACAGATCTGTGCAACCACCCCACTTCTGATTTGAATTAACATTTTATTTCCGAATTTGCTACAATTTGCACAAGTAGGATGAGTCAGGTGATCCATTCCAAATCAAAAGAACCTTAAAATGCCATATAAGACCTTAAATGAAATCCCTGCCCCATCTAATTGTTCAGTTACAAACTCGCAAAACATTACACCGCGGATAGAGTAAATGTTAGTTATTAACCATGTTTTTCAATTTGCAATTACTGGTCAGTGGTTTTCTCATCGTCATCAGCATCAAAGCCTTTGTCCGCAAGTAGTTGGGAGAATTACCGATCAGTATTTTAAGCTAAAAGATTCCCATGCAAAACATCCACGTCACATATTTTGATTGGAAATAAAGTCCATTGCCACTAATTCATGGACAGAAGGAATACATCACGGTGAGCTCAAACCTACTTGTTGAGCATCTTTCAACTACACCACATATCATGTCACTACTGAAATTGTTTTCAACATATCTCAAATACTATTTACCATCACTTTCCTTTTAATAAGGTCTATATTTTGCCATCCTCAATTCTCTTTAACCCTCAAGTCTTGGCACTAGGTTTCCGGTTCGCAAAACAAACTTAAGGGAATCATACTGATCCAACAAAAAACTCGATCCCCCTCAAAGCAGCATTTGTGAAATCAATATTTCCTAAGGGAAAATACAGCAGCAAAATGCACCAATGGACAAAAAAAAAAAAAGAGAAATGGAGATATCTTATTAGGAAGCAACTGAGACAACCTACAGATCCTACTTGGCCAGGTTTCTTTTCCAATATGTACTATCCGGTGTTTCCGGAAAGGGTATATAACTCGTGGATAAAACACGCAACACTACGGAAGAAAACTCACAGAGAAACATACACGATAGCTCCTCTCTCTTTCCCTTGTAACTGGGGATGTTATTGGCGATGGCACCAGGATAAGGTTTTGGAATGACGAGCAGGCCGAGGGAGAGCTACTTAAAGACCCCCACCTTGCATATGGATCGTCAGGCACGCATGATATACCATATGTGTACACTTTGGTAGCAGCTCAGTGTGGAATCCGAGGTTTAGGCGTGATTTTAGATTCAATGCATTCATTTCTAGCTGTGTTGGAGGAGGAGGCATCTCATGCCGTTCTTCTGGATGAGTTTTTGTGGGGCTTCTTTCGTTCTGTTTTTTATGCCCAATCAATACGTAATTCAGTATACAAATGTTTAACGTAGATTTCAAGAGAGTTGCACGCACAACTATACCATCAAAGATACATGGCCCACCACCACTACATGATTAAGTCGCTAGAAAGTAATAATCACATTATAGTACCACCACCGGAGTATACGCGATCTTCACATATTTTGTCAAGACTACCATCAATGTGTCTATCAAATTCAATGCATGCTCGCGACTGTTAGGACTAAAAGTACCCTCTCCTTTTTATAGAAATAGGCTAACTCTCAATTCAATAGATACCCTTATATATTAAATTTGTTCAAGAAGCTCTAAAATCGACATTGCATGTCCATAGCCACGTCATCAAGTCGACCGCATTAATGCCACGTCATCCTTGAACAGGCACAGTAACAGGTTAAGCAATTCGACCGGGCAGCCCAATGCACTGTTTGACCATGATTACATTAGCCGCAATGGTGTGAAACAGTTCTATCTAAATGAGAATCACCGGATCAGATTAGAATCAACCATCTTGCCACCGTCAAGCTATATCACCAGATTCAATGATGTACACAGGGCGGTACAATATACACTTCTCTACAGCTCAAATCATGGGAAAACGATACTCCCACCCAAAAAGAACCACCTTTTAGCGACAGTATTTTCCGATATGTACTAACAAAAAGAGTGATATTTAATCAAACGTCATTTCGTTAGTTCTCTATTTCCAAAACCCTGAACTTTCTAGACCTACATTAAAATTGGCTCGAATCAAATGGAGTATATATTTCTAAAGTAAAATCCCAGATTCTGGGGCGAAGCTCCATCAATTTTGGAAACCCCTGATTCTTCAAAGAATGCAGTACGTACCTTGGATGGGTCGACTTTTTGAAAGTTCTTGACGACGGAGACGACTCGGTCGCTGACCTCGGACTTGTCGAGGAAAGATCCCTTCACTTCCTCCGAGAAATGCCGGCGAATCACCTGATTTAGCGACAAACTGACCAGCCCCCCTCCTCTTCCGCCTGCTCTAGGGTTTAGGGTGGCAACGTTAACCCTCAGGTGCTTCAGAATTGCATTTCTGACTGCCATTTTGGATTCACTTTCACTGGTGAGGGCTGTTTTTAATGGAGAACCCCTGCTTGCTCGCTGCTGAATTTCGAGGGTTCGGCGGTGGGTATGACAATCAGCTCTGATCCTCACCAAGTCAGCTCTTTCTTAGGTTTGATCTTCCGGCGGTGGACTCACTTTATGTCGCTGCAAATATTTGTCGCTTAATATATTCAGACTTGCTTAATTTCCCTTTATGACAACTCCATTCAATAATAATTGTGTTAGACATATAACATTAAATTATGATGTTACATAGAGATCTATACTATATATAATGAGAAGATCTTTTTTTGGTGTAATACTCTTTTGGTGTTCTACTGAGTGACTCTGGTGGCACTGACATGTGTCCATTATGAGAGGACAAAATTATAAAATATAATTACCTATTCTCCATAAAACTATTAGTTACAAACATTCACTCTCTACAGGTAACTATCCATTTTATTTTCTATATTTTCTTCTATATTTCACCTTCTCCCTCAAATCTGAAGAAAATTCAAATTACAATATGTCAATTGCATTTGTAAGCAACAATGGGTAAGCAGATTATCTCAAAATAAGTTACTCATAGTTTGCAATGACAGTATCGCACACGCAATGCGTGTGCACGGCATCTCGTATATATAAAAAGAACTTATCCATCACCAGACTCATAGGTCCTTAAGAGTACTTATTTCCCTTGCTTAGGATCCCGAACGGTTCCCCTTTAGGATCGTACAATCTCATCTTCCTGAGCGTCTCAATAATGAAGTCACGAGAGAATAATAAAAAGATAATTTGAGAAAATTCTAAATTTATGTGCTCACAAACAACAACGGATAGTGTTTTAAGAGAGAGAGAGAGAGAGAGAACATTACGAGAAAATCTTTGCCCTATTTTGAGAAGAAGAAGGCAAAACGTGTAAGATTGAAGATCGCAAAGGGATTGGCAACCCCGAGAAAACAAGGTCTCACAGCCCCGTATCTACGATTAGTTCAGAAACGTGCTTTTTTGTCTCTATATGAGTAAACTAGGGTTTTGCAATTAAAGGAAAGAATTAATTATTGATTTCACAGCATTAGAAGCATTTTATAATCATAGTGCTAATTAGATAATGTGTTTGTTATTTATTTGTGCGCATTGTTTATTGATAGAATAATGTGTTTGAAGTTTGGATATTATTCTTTTTATTATTAGTTTATGTTTTTGCAGTAGTTAATTTGTTATTGTGGATGTTAGGTTTATTTGTGTTTTTTTAGATCCTCGTTCTTCTTTATTAGCTGTAGAACTGCACTGTGGGATTCAGTTTAAGAACATCCCACACAAGGTTCACTACCCTGCAAAAATGAACTACTTTGGTTACTGTGACCTTGACATGTTAAGTCTGATTGAGATTAATAACATAGCCGAGAATGTAGGAGCTATAGGATGAATCATTACTATAAGAAGCCTGAGTTAACCCTTGATAATAGACTAGTGCAGATAATTGTAGACTCAAACATTTTGGCATTGAAAGACTTCACAAATTCCCAGAGTCAAGTAGAAATATATTTGAAAAGTTTGTAAATGGAAAAGATAATGGAATCTATTAAGACTCAGTTAGGGCTTAAAGAGACTGAGGGGTCTAGTGTGGCTATTGAAGAACTTGACGATGTAGGCAATGTAGGTAATGTGGTTATGGGGGCTAATGTGCTTGCTTGGAGCTTAGGTACACCGGGGCCAACAAGTACACATGGGGAGAGAGGTGGTTCTATATTTAGGTTAAGTTTGGAAGGTCCAAGCAATGCTAGTAATAATGGGGTTAGTACATAAGCCTCAGTAAATATGGGCATTGAGGAAAGGGGGACAGAAACCAAAGCACTAGGGTAATAATGGGCACTAAGGGGAGGAAAAACATATAATAGAGGACTAGGGCAACAATGGGCAATGAGGGGAGGAGTTACACCAGAGGACTAGGGCAGCAAGGGATAGTGAGGATAACATACACATGGAAAATGGTACTGAGGGGCCAAGGGGAAGAGGTACTAAGAGGCCAATAAAAAGTGGTACTAATGCTAATGAGGGGCCAAGGGATAGCGGTACTGAGGGGCAAAGGCAAAGTGGTTCTGAAACTGATTCTGATGATGAATCATATTGCCCAGCTTTGTTTGACAAAGGCTATGATGCTAATGAGGATAATAGGTTGTATGAGAATAATGACATGAATGTAGTAGAACAGAGAGTGGGCAATAGCAGTATACGTAATGAACCCTTAAGGGAAATTTTTGAAGAGAAAGAGTATGACTCTGATGACTGGCAGGAACATCCACCATCAAAATCTGTGGGTGAAACTGAGAATGCAAAAAGTAAGAAAATAACTGGGAAATTTAACCCTAAATCAGACATGAGGAAGCGTAAGTTTAAGGTTGGTATGTTGTTTAAAGACAACTAAGTATTCAAGGAGGCTGTTTGACAACATTATATTTTGGAAGGAAATCAGTAGTATGCCCTAAAATGAATTATGGAGGGTTGAGGCTAAGTGTGCTTCAGAAGGATGTGAATGGCAGCTGTATGTATCTAGTATATAAGGAAAGAATGAGGTTGATTTGGTTGTGAAGACTTGTGTCACCCAGCACATATGTACCAGGATTCATAAGAATAAACATATGAAAAGTACTTGGCTAGTTGCTAGGTACAGTAGAGATTTCAGATTAAATCCTCAAATGATGGTTGGTACTTTGAGGAATACATCCATGAGTGGTTGGTACTTTGAGGAATACATCCATGAGTGATCACCAAATAGATGTGCCAATTTGGACAGCTTACAGAAGCAAAAGAAAAACAACAATAATGGTTGAGAGTAAGTTTGGACAGTTGTACTCTTACTTTGATGAACTTAGGAGAAATAATCCTGGCACTAATGTGGATCTATAATATGAACCAACAGACCTAGGGCTAGGGCAAGGTGAGGTGAGCACATGTTTCAAAGGATTTATATTTGCATTAAAGGAAGGGTCCAAGTCTAGGTGTAGGAGATTGATAGGGCTTGATGGGTGTTTTTTGAAAGGTCTTACTGGTGGTCAGCTCTTGAATACATTTGGCATTGATCCCAACAATCAAATTTTCTAGTGGCATGAGATATTAGTGAGGCTGAAAACACAGACTCTTGGGGTTAGTTTGTTCAGCTTTTGGGTGATAACTTTGAGATAAAAGACAGTTTGAGTTGGACATTTTTGTCTGACAAGCAAAAAGGTTTGGATGGGTGCATAGAGACATTGTATCCTCGTACTGAGCATAGGTTCTGCGTGATGCACTTATATGCAAACTTCAAGACAACAGGGTTTACTAGGATTGCTTCGAGAGATACTTTGTTTGTTGCATCGTGGCAATTAATGTGGTGAGATGGCCACATAGGATGTAAGAGATGGTTGAGATAGATTAGGAGGCAGTAGCTTGGCTTGATGATAAATCACATACAGAATGGTCTAGGTCATATTTTAGTACACAAGTTAGGTGTGATGTTCTTTTGAACTACTGTGAGGGCTTCAATGGAATGATAAAGGAAGCAATGTATAACTTAATCATTACTTGTCTTGAAACTACAGGAAATACTTTAATGGCAAGAATGAGGTTTTCAAGGGAACAAGCTGACGAATGGAGTGGTGAAATTTGTCCTGCGATACAGAGGATAATTGAGAGATTAGAGGTGTATGTTGAGGAAGGGATACCATCACACTTAGGGGAGTTGAGGTTTCAGGTATCATGTCTATTGGGGGAGCAGTTTATTATGGATCTGAAGCAGTATACTTATTCTTTTAGGAGGTAGGACCTGAATGGATTTCCCTGCCCTCATGCCATTGCATGCATTTGTAACAAAAACTTAGTGGTAGAGAATTTCATCCATGAGTGCTATGATATTGATACATACAAAAAGGCCAATGCACCAATTATTAACCCAATGAATGGTCCAAGTATGTAGCCTAAAAGTAATTTACCACCCCACTTATAGAAGGCCAAGTGGCAGACCTGAGAAACTTAGGAGAAGAAGTAAATATAAAGTTGAGGAGAACACAAGCACTGACAAAATATTAAGGAAAGGAACAATACTAGATGCAACATATGCCATCAGCTTGGATACAATAAGAGGAAATGTCAGAGAAACAGACAAAATACAGCCTCAATAAGCAATGCTTGAGACTGTGTTTATTTATTTTAATTTATTGTTATTTTAAATAATATATTGTTAACCACTTTAATAGGAAGACATGCTAACAAAGGAAGGCAGAGCTCCATCACAGGGAGATATGGCAACAAGGGAAGGCAAAGCTCCAAGGCAGCAAAAGTCACTAGTATGTACACTAAAAAGATGTAACAGTGTATTTACTTGTATGTGTACTTACTTGCATTTATCTTCCTATAGCCTAGAAGGCAACAGACTGTATCAAAACCAAGCCAAGGTGTAATAGAGCAGATATCGGCAAGTTTTAAGCCAACTCCACAGTCAAGATCTCAAAGACCATCATGGCCTATACCAAGCATGGTAAAGCCAGCACCAACATCAGGACAAGACACTCCATTCATAATGAGAAGGCCTAAGGTATGTTACTTTCTAAAACTTAAAAGATGCAGCTGTTAGGCTGGGCTCAGGCAAAGACAAGTCCAAAAGCCAAGGCAAGGGAAAGAGAAGACAACTGCTAAAGGACAACCAAAGGCTACTACCAAGGAAAGTTCAAGTTAAGGGAAGGATGTCACGCCCCTGACCCGGAGGCGGACCTACATAAACTATTTCAAAATATTTCTGCTTACCAGAAATATAATACCAAAGCATTTACCAAGAAAATAACCTCAAGAGGTAATCAGAGCTCTAAACATATCCCAAAGCAATAACATTTGCATTAACCATCAATGTCTAATAAATGCAGCGAAAATCCTCATAACAATAATTACTTCCCAGGAATTGAGATTTCAAAAAGTTACTTAATCAAACTATTACAAAATCCTTATTCTCAAGTGACTAAAGAGAGTCTAAAATTTAAGAACAAATCCAAGCTCACGCATTTAGCTAACTCTTCTACCTTGGTCTCAGCTTAATTACCTGAAATAGGAGGAGAAGGGGGGTGAGCACAAAGCCCAGCAAAGATCACACAAACACATCCACGAAATACAACGTAGGTAGTCAATAACATGTAGCTGAGTCAAAAAGAAACATATGGAAACAAAGTGCATAGAAGAAAAATAATCTAGCACGACAATTCTTATTTCGGGATATTAACCCGTATCAAAGATCAAATCAAAGTCAAAGTGTCACACTCGAATATTTGAATAATAATTGAATACAATGCAATCACGCAATACGTGATTGTAAAGCACGTTAACCTAAGCACGCAAAGGTTCTAAGTTCAAAATTGCATACCAGTAGCAATAGCCATATCATGTCATGGCATCACGTTCCTAAGCACGTGAAGGTTCTAAAATATTAGCTTAATTTAAAGAAACCAAACGGATATCAAAGTATCTCACGGATATACTAGCCGCATCAGTATCAAAACTTGCATTTCAGTAAGGACGACTTAATAATTTCAGAAACTACTCGATATTAGAGTCAAATCGAAAAGGACAAAAAATTGAATTCAATGAGATTTCCATCGCTTGGATCCGACTTCACATGAGCCCGAAATCATCACAAAAAAAAAATAAATCTGGCACATAAAATCAACAAGGAATCATTAGTCTTCATATGTGGTGGCCCACCAAGGTTGCAAAGACTTTACGATGGCCAAAATCAATATGTGTGTGCCTGGTGCACAGAAGAGGAGGTCATGTAAAGTGCCTGGTGTGTGAAGGAGAAAGTACAGCATAATAAATAAAAGCTGCACATGATAAGTAACGCAAACAAAATACAGTGTCAAGTATGAACACACACAAAACACATGCATATAGAGGCTGGCAATTGGAAGGTCAGTTCAGAGGCTCATCACCGTGAATCTCAATATCAGTGATATAGATTAACAGAAAGGAAGATACGAAACAAAGGGAATTATCAAGAACCGCGAGTACGCATTCCATTAATAGTTTCACATCAATAACGTTAATTTGTTGCTGATTTATCGACTGAATAGCGAAGAAATTTACCCAAAGCAAGAGGTAGATGTAGTAAGTAAAATTCTTACCTTAAATCTATGTAATAGTCTTCACCAAATTGCGAACGCTTCCTAAAATCTCAAAACCTAGATATTATAATTAATCTACTTACGTTAAAATCTTAACAACCACAATTCTAATATCATCTAATTCATCCTTATAATCAAAAGTGGGTTCAAGAATCTTACATAGAAGATTGCAATCCTCCAAAACCCTAGTTTTCCCTTCTACTATTTCTCCGTAAGGCAAAATTGAATATGTCGATAAACAGACTTGGCTAGCCCTTCAAAGTCTCTAAGTTTGATAAATAATTAAAAGACCCCTAAATATTCATTATTTATTTCAGAATACCACAAAAATAATTAAATTTACATCGATGTCCTAAACATAATAATAATTTAATTACTAGTTATTTTGGGGTCTTACAAAGGAGAAGACAACTATCAAGGGACAACCAAAGCCAACTGTGAAAGAAAGTCAAAGCCAAAGGGAATGGACTCAATCTTAAGGACAAACCAATGATGATGGAGGACAAAAAAGAAGTACAAGATCAATAACAGTTGTAAGGAGTCAAGGCGAATGATAAGCAAAGTCTGGTGCAAAGGGCAAGGGAAAGCAGAAGTATTAGGATGCCAATATAGGGAACTCACTTTTAGTTTTTGTTCAGAGTATGGGTAGGTTGGATGGTTTTTGGAAGGTAGCACATATATTAGTACGTGGCTGGTTTTTGAAAGATAGTACATACATTGGAAGATAAAACCAACATATGTTTTTGGATGTTGGATGTAATTGAAATGGATGATGATGTTTGTAGTAACTAATGGATGATGATATTTACTTGTTTTTTGGATGTTAGATGTAATTTAAGTGGAAGATTGATGATGTTTGTAATTGATTTTGATGATATTGAATTGTGAAATGTGTTAATCGGATGATGTATAAGATTGTTTGCATTTTGTTATGATTGTGATGATGCTTTTAATTGTGCCGTGTTGTAATTGGAATCTATGTTTTAGCAAAGCTTTCGCATCAAAGTGACGTGTTCAAGGTGCATTTCAGTGTCTAGGAACATGTTTGTCAACAAGTAACAAGGTATAGAGAACATATCTGTCCTGAAAATACAAATTATAGATGACACTTTTGTCAATTATTTAAAGGACAGGGGACATTTGCAAAATATATATTGCACCTTTGATATTAACATGAAAAGTACAAGGCACACCCTTGCCATTAACATGAAAAGTACAGGGGATAGAATTGCAAAAAGTGAATGCTAGAATTAAGTTCAGTATATTGCTTTAGTACACAAGTTCAAAACAAGGGAACCTTGATTCTTTCAGTACAATCTCTCATGCCATAGCTCAAAACATTACAAACCTCCATAATTTACTACATCCTTAACAATTTCTACAAGTTGATAATATGATAAAAATATGAAAAAGTGGTCAAAATCAATGAATACATTCAATAAAAAAAAGATTTCTTCTTCCCGATTCTTTCGACCATATTTCGATTGTTCATACGATAAAGAAGGGAATTTCCTAATAATTCATCAAATTGTCGGAACAAAAAGCGATTCTTCTCATTCATTAAAAATATTATGTGAATGAACCTATTTATGAATTCGCCAATTATGAGTTGGACGCTTTAACCATTCAGCCGAGTTTCTTGGGAATCCTATAAGATTCGTTCGTACTTTATATAAAACTAATATAAAATATACACGTCTTCACTTTCAGTGTTGCTCACAGCCACTGTCCCATCATTAAAATCACACAATAATACAAGTACATTCAATAGAAGCAACATCCAGCTAGTAATTGCAGCAATCTTAAAAAATCTCTCATTTGGGTCACACCAGGCAAAAAACTCATACATACTATGAGGACCAATTGAAGATTGTCTTATTATCAGATTACGAAATGTGAAGAAGAAATTAACACACAAAACCCACCTAGTTGCTGCAAGTCCATAACCTTTGGTTTGGTTTAGGTCTGTCCACGAAATCCTTGTGACTACTTTCTTACCACATTGACAGTATACATGTAATATCCCGAATTTCGGGAGCTGTTTAAACTAGTCATCCATGACCCAAAAAATAAACGGGCGCTAATTTTGAGCAATACTCGAGTATTAGAAGCTTGTGGAAGCTTAAAAGAATTTTGGGGCAAAAATGTAAAATTTGAATTTTTAGGGGTATTTTTGTAATTTTTGAAAATTAGAGGGGCTATTTTGCAAATTTTGAAAATTGGTTACAAGATGGTGCCACCTCCTCCTTGGTTATTTGATGACTAATAAATAAATTATAAAATAATAAATTGGGATAAGATCTTTAAGTGAAGAAAGAAAAAAAAACAAACAAACGAAAAACCAAAAGAGGAAACTTTCCCTTTCGGGAAAGAAGAAGAACAAAACAGAGAAAGAAGGAAACAGAGGGAAAATTGAGAATTTTGGGTAGCAAATTCGAGAAAGAGAAAGAGAGAGATTGAAGAGAAGTTCAAGGTTAATCTTCCCATTCCTTCCTAATATGCAAATTCAATTTTTGTGAGTGTGTTTGAGCTTGGTGCAAGGTGCGGGAGTGCCATGAACATGGCTGGGGTGCCATGAACATGGCTGGGCAGCCATGGTGTGGTTCATATGCTTGAGTATTTCGGATGAAAAATTGGGGTGAAACCTTGTTGGAATCGTGGACAAGAGACCTAAAACAACAAAGAAAAATGAAACTAATTAGGGTTTCATAATTGGTAGGAGTTTAGTGTGCATGAATGTGTGTTTCAGCGTGTTTTAGTGTGTGTTCTTCAATTTGATTTATGGGTTTGAATTCAATTGGTGTAATTGTGTAAATTGAAAGGGTTTAGGGCATTAATGTATAGTTTGTAATGAAATTTAGTGGTTAAAGTGCATAAAAGTGAGGAATTTAGGGGTGATTGAAGGAGGAATGTGCCCAGGTGTGCTTCGGCTGGAGGTTGAAGACGAAATGTGTGTGTTTGAAGGTGATATAGTAGGTGTCTTGATTTGAACAGTAATGGTAATTGCCACTAAAGGTAAAAAAATCAATTAATCAGTTTTTCTCATAAATTTTCATAAATATTTAGGAGCAAAATTAGACAAAGTCCGAAAAATTAACCCCAAATATTTTTATGAGACCTATGCTCTGGAATTTTTCAGAATTTTTGGTGTTCGCGAAGAGCGCTAAATTGGGGTAATGATTAAAGAACTATATCAAATTATTTAGCATAGCAAACCTAACATTTTTAATCTGAAAATTTTATGGAAACCTTATTCTACTGATATGTTTCATATTATAAAATTTCGGGTCATTCTGAGACCGATAGGTATTTTTCACGAAACTGACCTTTTAGCGCTCGGTCCGGATACCGGTTCAGGATTTTCGGGCGAAAATTCTTTAAAATACTTTTTAGACCGAAAATAATATCAAGATGTTTAAAATAGTGGTTTAAGATATTTTTGAGATTTTTTCGGTGCCGGAAACTCCCAGGGGTGTTTTGGTAATTTGCCACCCTGAAGGGGTATTTTGGTAACTTGACCTAAGAAAGGTATTTTTGCATAAATTTACATATGGGAAGCTTATTCCAGTGATTCTACTTATGAGAAGACCATTTTGATAATTTAAGTCCGAGAGGGGCATTTTGGTAATTTTATACCCTAGGGGCGTTTCAGTAATTTCACATACGCGGTGCGAGGGGTTCATTTTGGGAGTATGTGTGAGTTTGTATTAAGTTTTACTTTTGTTCTGTAGGCTATATTCTAATAGTTCGATTATTCCGTTTAGGTTAAAGCTAAAGACTTCCGGTTAGGATAATTTAGCTGCGAATCCAGGTAAGGGATTCTATCTGAACCTTGGGTAAGGACTTTTGTCCAAACACTTATTTGATTACTTGTACTCGTAAGTAATCTTTTGATATATTTACGGCTAATGCCGAACTCTAAGTTATGTATCGATATCAGCATGTTCTTGCCCAGAAAACCCTAATGTTGAACCTGAATCGGTTATTTAGAAATCTTGTGATACTCGCATGTTATTGAGGGCTGAGCAAATTTGATAATTGTCTGTATCCCTTCTTCCGAATTGTTGTGATTTTATTCGATAATTATTCGCAGTCGTTTTTGTTATTTATCTGTGATTTTTCTTCTGAAAATCCCGAATGCTGACTTATGTCAGTATATTATTGTTATGAGAACCCGAATTGATTTCAGGAATATGAGCTTATGTTAACGCTCATTGATATTGTTAATTTCTGTGTTGACCTGGATATTTGTTTAGTGGGAAGACGGTATAAGGCTGGTTGAATTCTACATGAAACGCAGGCTAGTACCCAAGTGGACTAGTAATTATTTAGTACATCATGCATGTGTACACTGTATGAGCTTGCCATAATGGCATTGCAATCGCCTGGAATCAACATTGATTTTTGATTTTTTTAGTTATAATGATTTGTGCTTGGGTTGAAAGCCCTTGACAAACATTCATTGTACTTAGTTAGAAGGATTTGTACTTGGGTTGAAATCCCCTGACAAGCCTTTATCGTATTATCTGATTTGATTTCTGCTTGGGTTAAAATCCCTCGGGAAATCTTGCTATATTTTCGAAATGAATTTCTACTCTGATTGAAATCCCTTATGCAAGGGAAATTTTCGTGGTACTTGAAAATGCGGACTTGAAAAGGATCTGTTATTGATCGTTTTGGATCTGTTCTGATTGTTAATATTTATTTTGGTATCTATTTCTGATGAACTTTGCTCAGTTTGGGTAATTATTGAATTTTGATCGTTCGAAGTGTCTTGAAAATCATCGTCGGTTGAATTTTTCGGAGTCGTATTATAATCTCTTTTGTAGTCATTGTACGACCTTACTGAGCTCTCAAAAGCTCACCCTTCGTTTGGCTCCCTTCTGCAGGTGATGATAAGCTGTAGCAGGTTCGGGAATGGTTTAGATTCTGAGTGAGATTCCGATGAGCCTATCACCACGATATAGTAAGACCCCTACGTGGGTTTGTACTGTTGATTCATCCTTTAGGGATTCAAGTTTGAAAAGAACCTAGGTTTTAATGGTTTGAGTTCAAGCAAGTTTTGTTGTAATCTTATATTTTGGAGAATTCGAGTTGGTATCGGATTAGATGCTTTAAAGTATGTGGTTGTGTACAGGATTTGACAGGTCTAATGTGATCCGGTAGGTTAACGACCCGGGAGTTCGGGACGGAGGAGCTCCGGATTTTCGGGGGCATTACAGTACGTGAGCCATGAGATGAGTTTTTTGAAATCTCTCTCTCTCGAAACCCCTAGATCCGAATATACATGGATACTGGAGAGAAATTTTGAAAGAAAATAGGTGTGAGGCAGTTGGAGGGAAAATAAGTATCGAAATTGACTAATCTACCCATTGCCAAATGACACGTGTTGCGCACATGCGGACTTAACACTCGAATTTCAACGACCATATAATTTTGGAGCTGTTTGTAATGATTTTGTCAACCTCAGAAAAATTATTGTAAAAGTTACAAACATAAGAAACGAAGTGTAAATATGTGTAGATCTCATGGACAATTTTGTCATTATAGAAATTGGAAAAGGACTAAATAAAAGCTAAATTCAAACACAAATGAGCAAAATAGTAAACTTACACAGGTTGGTTTGCTCGGGTAAAGGGTATAAATAGTAAGCTTGCGCGGATTGCAAACCAAGTGAAGCTGAAAATGCTGACACTAATACTGGGATTGTTCTTTCTAGCTTTCATCGTCACTCTCTTCTTCAACTTCCTCAAAGCTGATGGTATTCAAATTCAATCAAGCCCCCCCCCCCCCCACCCCACGCACACGCCATCACATCTCTTTGTAGCTTACTGGGCTTTCATTGGTTTGCTTTCGTGATTATTGTTCTTCAGGGGATTTCACTCTGTTGTCAAAACGGCACGTCAAGCGCGAAGAAATCGAGGACAAGGTAGCGCTTTGATTTCATAGCTCAGGCCGTTTTACTCATAAGTTCTTAAATCTCTCTTTTTCTGTCTTAACAATTGTTTCTTTGAAATGGTTAGGTCTTTTGGATTACTGGGGCCAGCCGCGGAATCGGTACGTGATTTTGGCATCTGTTATTTTCAATTACGCAAAGTTGGGAAATACCCTTGGGATCTCTTCCCCTCCTTATTCACGGCCCTCCTCCTTGTCTACATTCCATAGATTCTGTTGCTTAAGCGGATTCTAAGGTACTTTCTAGTGTGTCCAACTTTGTGTCAGCCCGTACTTCACTCTTATTGACTAGCATTGTACAAACAACTAATAGAAGAAACTGCTGGGCTTTGTCCTGAATATTCGTAGTAAGCTTGTCTATAACTACAAGCAGATCGATACGGGATCAAAGCGGGTCGCTAATAACATCCATCGCAGTTGGTAATCACTATTTGTACCATCCGTAGTACTAAAACTAGCTAGAGCTCCATTATAATGTTCTTATACCCATCAAACTCTAGCAGTGACCTCCTTCGGTTATTTTGGTGTGTTAAGAGTGTTTTTGGATGAATTATTTGTAGATACCAAGAGAATCATCAAGTACAAGTAATTCAAGATATCGAATTAGTCCTACTATTTTAACTTTTAAAGCTTGGTTTGGTGAATCGATTGCACTATAGTGAACAAGTACTTTGTGCTGAAAATAATGTATGTTGATGACAGTTGTGGTCGTGAAATGGTTCCTCGATGGTGATGGTGGTGGTGTTTATTGTCATGCTGGTGGTGGTGAAGGTGGTCGCATAATAGTGCTGATTGTAGTGGCATAATGGGAATATTTATGGTGTAGAGAGTGGTGCTGTGGTGGTAAAATGATGGTGGAAGCATTGTGCTGCCAACAATGGTGGTGATGTTAGCTGTGGCATGATGGTTGTAGTTTTAGCAACAACATTGGCGTCATGACAGTGACGTTAGTGGTATAAACGGCATACAATGGAAAGGGGTAAAAATGAGTATAATTTGATATCCTTTGGAAAAGTTATAAACCTTGAAGACAGATTAAGGGAATGCAATTTGTTATTTGAACGAGTGATAGCCCTTAAACAAACCACCCCCCTCCCCCCACCCCACCCCATCCCACCCCACCCCACCCCACCCAAGCCCCGCAAGCACCTAGAGCTATACTGAAAAGACTTTGTTATTATTCTCAACATCCTTTCGTGTCAGATATTTAATGAATGCCGCTGAAGTGAAGTTATAAGTAGGGATTTAGTATGTTTTAAGATTTTCAAGTCTCTGAATACACTGTTGCATCAAGTTTAATCACTGAACATCACTAGAAAGTTGCAGTCATTATTTGCTGAAGGTGTGCCTTGTAGATCATTTTATTCTGATCTTCTCCTTTAGCTTTTTGGTTTTGCTTGCAGTTTGCATAAAAAAGACAGACCACAGAGATACTATTTGTCCTTAAACCCTGTTCAATATATTCCTAGCCACCCCATCGGACCAGTATCTTTAAAGTCATATTTGACAATTGTTTAGTTCAATGTTAGTTTTACGAAGGCAGCTTCACTCGTACGTCGTACGGTTTAAGATCATGTTAATTCTGTAGCACACATCTTTTCTACCTAGCATGTATGTTGGCCCACCCTTGAAACGAGTTTAGTAGTCAGTACTTGTTTCTTTCTCAATCATAGTGAAATTAATTTTTTCACATGAGATTTTATTCATATTTTCAGTAATATCTTCTGTCCTTAACTGCCACTTGGGACTTCAAAACCCTTAATTTTTTAGTTTATTTATCAATTTTGGAATGCCATTCTTCATTGCATTAAACTATTTGCTTTCTATGTTGTATAAAGGGGAGGTTCTTGCTAAACAACTTGCAAGTTTAGGGGCCAAGGTTATTATTTCTGCTCGAAATGAAGCTGAGTTGGAGCGAGTCAAGAAACAACTAACTGGTATCTCCTTCATTAACACATCAATAGCCGGTGTTTGTTTACTTTTCTGTTTGATTTCTCTATGTTGATACTGTGTTGCCTCTTACACAGGAAAACATGCACCTAGTGAAGTAATGGTTTTACCTTTGGATTTGACCTCTGGGGAAGATGTTCTCAGGGAGGCTGTTGAAAAAGCCGAGACATCTTTTGCCGGTGCTGGTGTTGATTATTTGATCCATAATGCAGCCTATGAGCGCCCTGTAAGTTACGTATTCTCGAGCTGAAATGCAATTGCTGGGGCGTTCAGCCAAAATAAACATGTGAATATGTTTCAGAAGCATCTAAGCTAGAGAAGAGATAAGGCTCTGTTATTTCATGAACCGTTTAACTTCTTACTGGCTGAAGAATATCCTTAGAACAACTACTAAACCCAAAGCCACCACCATCAACCAATCCCAAACCCACCACAACCAGCACCATGGACCACGGGAAACTTGAACAGACAACTACCAAACCGAAATCCACCATTGCCTACCAACCCAAACCCACCATTACTATTGACCGCCGCCGAACCTGCCATTACTGTTGACCGCTGCCAAACTCACCACAACGACCAGCATAGGCCACCAATTTCATCACCGTCCACCATTAGCCTGGTTCCACCACAATCATCTACGCACCACCATCACCCCGCTTCCACGACCACCGTCCCTCACCACTCCTAACCACCCTCCGACAAACTTCACCACCCGCTGCTGCTCCCATCAACACCTCCGTCACCTCTGTCGTCAAATGCCTCTGACGTTGTAGTACCAAATGGAATTTTCATTTTGTAAACAAAATTTATATTATCATTTTACAAACTAAATTCAAAATTGATAAAACTTGTGAAAGTTTATAAAGAGATAATCCTAGAGAAAGGGTCGGGTGGAAGGATTTCTAGGGCTACTGGACCCAAATATGGCAAATTTGCATATTCTGATGGGATTTTTGTTTCACTATATTATTAGTCAACAGGTTTGTGGTTAAAATTTTTGATGTGGCTGAATCGTTGGTAGATGGGACAGATCTTATCATATCTTTTTTCTGGCAATTTTAGTGGTGGGATGATCTAGAATTGAAAATTCTCCCATACTTATTCTTTGCTGGTAAGCATTTATACCAACCGCCACTGTTAGTAGCACTAGGTGAAATTTCACTAGGGCATGTTGGTAAAATGGTACCAACTGTTGGTCTTATGAGCATCTGGTTGCAGCGATTTTTTTTGAAAAAGTGATCCGAGCCATCCGTTCAGTAATATGGATGGCCTTAGATCACTTGGAAAAGTAGAGGCTTTCCCAGCCCTAGCTGTGGATCAGCTCCCACATATACGTGCATACAGACATGCATATCTATGTGTTAGTTTGTTTATGAGTATGTGGAGGACAACGGGAGGTGGGGGCGTGTTGTTTTCTGCCTACTGCAAACAAAATGACTATTTGAGTATTCTGTTAGCTACCGCAAGCGATGTGAATCCATTCTGTCATTGTATAACTCTGATCACTTCTTACGCTGTATTGGATAAAAATTATGAAAACATATCTAACATTACGGCACCGAAGGGAGCCTATCTAAAGTTACAATTCAGTCCTAAACATGCAATACTCTATTCCTTTTCCATTACTTCTTTAATTATTTTCCCGAATCTTCAGCCATACCCGCGCAAATTATGGTATACACACAGAAAAGTTACTATTCATTTACTTATAAGCTTTAAATTTGACACAAACTTTTTATTGCAGGCAGATGTAGATATTTTTTTTAGTTCTTATCTGGTCAAAGAATGGCATATCCTCTTATATTCAGTAATGTGAATCTTCTTTCTCTGCAAGTGCTCGTTGAAAACTATAAAAATATTTTGTAATTCTGAGTTTCTATTTGTAAGAAAGGACGACCAAGATAAACATCACGTAGGACAATAGCAATTGTTTCCAATAAGCAGGGTCTCATTACCAATTCTACGTTTTTGTTGTCTTCCTTCCGTATAAGGTGCCTGTAATTATTTCACAAAAGTTATTACCTCCCAACCTCGACTTATACCCGAATTTCATATATTTGCGTACCTGAAACTTTTCTGTTCGTACCACTCATTTCTTCGATTATTCCAACCTATGCAATAATGACATTACGGTTGTCCAAATGGACTGTGTGGAAGCATTGTATTACAATATATCATCTCATTTTTCACCTTTGTGAAGTCTCACTCGATTTTGTGCACTATCTTATTCTTATAATGTGAAAAAAATATTTTAAAATCAATAAGGTATATGTACAAAACCTAACGCTATAAGAGAGAGTGATAACACCGCTCTTCTTCTTGCTTTCTTAGCTCTTGTAGCATCGTTCGTCCCAATTCATAAACACACATTCTCACTTTTAATGGGCCAATAAGGGCATATGACCCTGTTCTTTATTACCTATAAGTTTACAAATATAATAAACTTCTCTTTATATGATATGTTTTATGGTAGTAGACTGAAAATTCTCTTTGCATACCTTGGGCTTATTCACTATGCGTTCGCAGTCGCATCCTATCTACATGCGTGAGAGATCCAATTGATTGAGAAGATTATTGAAGGTGTATTTATTAGCTCCGACACTATACATACCTAATTCGACATTATTTCTTGCATTTACAGTTACAGTATTAAACATGCAAAATCTTCGTATGTTGTTTAAGGTGAGAGTAGAGGCATGATATGTTTTGAAGCTACACTATGCGTGTAATATATGCAGAAAAAACAGTCACCCTGTTTGGGTATTTATCGTAGGCATGAAGCTCACAGCACTTCTTTGTAAACAACATTCTTTGTTATACTCCCTCCATGTTGTCAATCGTTCCTCTCTTAACCAATATCTTTGTTTCTTCCTTTGATGTTCCTTTGGACAATGCCACGTATAATTGCCCATGACTAAATACATGATCCGGAAGGTTGATCCCAATATTCGGTATTGTTTGACCCTGAGGCAAAACTGAGGCACATTGGGAAATGATAACGAACCATCTCAAATAAGATATCACGATCAGTTATTCTCAATTTTATTTTAGGCAAGAATGCCCTTGTGCCCTTGTGGTGTTCCGACATAACTTCAACATCTGCATAGGTGTCATGAAGGTCACGGCACAATAGCCTGTACCATTGCACGAACCTATTTTTGGGTCAACGTTCCTTAGCAACATAAAAGGGGAGCCTTTTTTTAATATCAAAGCATGTCGAGTGGAGGCAAACAACCCGGTTGAATGGAGTTGAGAAACTCTAACCGGTACTACAGACGTGCGTCATTCTCAACTTTATCATATGGTTAGCAAATATGTTCATCTCTCGAATATTTTTTGGATCACTTTTTCATTCAACATGTACACATGCTCATTTTGTGGCGTTATTAATGCTCTGTCAGTTATTTATATCTGGTTGTTAGCATGTGAATCCAAAATGGGAAAAACTTCAACAATTGATCTTTCCACTGATTGCGATCCTTCCCAATCTACAACCATGCTTGAATTAACCTCAATCATCTTATCAGCAATAATGGGTTCCTTCTCTAACTCGTAATAGGTACTCGGCAAGTTATTGATCATTTCTACTCCTCATGTTCTCCTTCAACCGAAGAACTTTGGCCTCGGAACGTAAATATGATCTTGCGATGCATACATCAATGGTTTCTGACTTTCCACCTTTGGCACAACGGGTAGAACCTAATGAAAATCACCACCCAAAACCACTATCTTTCCCCCAAAAGGAAGATCAAAGCCAACGATGTCCCGCAAGGTTCAATCAAGAGCTTTAAGTGCATATCTATGAGTCATTATTGCTTCATCCCAAATTAGGACCGAAGCCCCCCTCTATAATTCAGCTCTATTAGATTGTTTGTTAATTGAGCAAACAGATGAAACCTTAGGGGTCAGTGGCAGCTTGAACACGGAATGGGTGGTTGTACATCCAGGAAATAGCGTTGCTGTTGTTCTAGAATATGCCGTCGCAATTGTAATGTTAATACTGCTTCTAATTTTTGCTAGAAGGGCGCAGTAAATACATGTTTTTCGTGTTTCTCCTGGGCCATCAACAAAATATATTGCGCTCAATCGTTCCAATGATAGCATCCAATGCACTTTTTTGGTCTATATTAAGTTTACCAACAGAATCCAAGTCTTCCTGCGAAATGACAATAAATAGCTAATCCTGTATAATATTTGGGATTCCAGCACTATCTTCAAAATCTTTTCTCATTCTTAGGAGATCAAACTTTGTAACATTCATGTTATGAGTTTGCAGTAAGCCATTAATATCTTGAAGAAGGTCATTCGTGATATAAACGTTGGTTGTAATGCTCGAAGATGGGTAATCCTCAACCATGAAAGGATAAATTTTTATCCCATGATTAGCGTACTCTACTCGGTTCAACAGTATACCAATATTGTCACAAACAAATGGTGCAATGCTGACAAGCATGCGTGTTGCGGCTGCCTCTAAGAGGCACTGCGGGACAATATTATCATTCTCAAGTAGGCCCCTTTTTCTTTGCAGCTTGCTTGAAAGTTGGACACATAACTCCATTTACAATGAGTAAATCTTCAAAAGATTGTGGCCCTCTTACATGATTAAGCAAGATCCTTAGATGATATAATTCACTATTAGATGGTGGCACTAAATAGATTCTTTCAATTACTATTTGGTTGTTACGCCTTCTATGCCAAGTTTTTTCACCTGACACCCAACGGTATTGCTCTAGAACTTCAAAATGCAATTATTGCCTTGCACTTGCGTCTATGTGGTTTAATCCGAAGAACTCTGTGAGCATTATATGATTGTTTTGATCGTTAGCCAGCACATTAGAAATGTTTTGATGAGCATAGAACCTCACATGTTGCCTACCTGCTAGATGCATTTTTGACGGTTAATGAATGGATACATATGATTGATGGGAAACTTAAACAGTCTCCAAAATACTTTAGGTGTGTATATCCATCTTATATCTACAAAGTGTTTAATTTCATCGTAAGAAGGACCTGAACGAACCTCGAGACATACTTGATCAGGACCCTTATGCACATACTTGTACAATTACTTAACACTTGAGAGTGTATCACAAATTTCAAGGCTGATATGACAGTCATATTTCAGTAGTATCCACGGATTATAAGGTACAACCCAACTATTGTCAACCATAACCTCCTTACGTTGATCTAAGGCAATAGACCTCTCGTCATCGCTCCTGCGATATATCGGGTATGAGTCATACCCTAATCTTTTTATTGTGGAAAATACTTTTGGAAATTGTCTTTTACAACTTCCATTCTTCATGCCAGGTTTCTTTGGTTTTGTACACCACACGGGCCATGTATCATATGCCTTAAAACTGCATTATACAATTCTGACTCTTCATCTCTGTAAGGTATCTCAGCTATGACAATGCAGCCCTAATCTTCAGGCCTATGCAACTTATCGTCTTAATCCAAAGTTAGAATCAGATGAAGCAACCCACATTTTTGAAATTCAAACACCAAAACAACGACCCTATCAAACATCCCTCTATCCATAATATCCTTCGTCAACTTTTCATATCTTGCTCGGAATACCCTAGTAAGCAAATTAGGACGATCTTGTGGTTTTTGTCCAGGTAGGAGCTCAGCTGCAATTTCTGGCCATAATGGGTTGCAAGTCATAGTTAGGAAAATGTCTTCTTTCTCGTATCTTTCTACTAATGCCATTTCATCTTGATAATGTTGGTATATGTCATGCAGACTTCGAGCAAATGATGATGGCAATATCGCCCGTTGACCAACATGTCCTATTGCAACATAAGTACATGCATTAAAATTTGTTGAAGTTCAGTTCAAGTACTTCTAAGTAATTAAAAGTTATACATGCGTTACTTTTACCTATATCTAACATATTTCTCCTCGTATATCTTCTGGATATTGACGAATCAATCTTAGCCTATGAGACTCAAGCCTCACGTAATTGTCTATTACATGCTGCTGAAATACACGTCAGCCACGGCAAAAAAGTGATGGATGACCTTGACGAATTGAACAAAAGAAATTATAAGTAGGTTTGAGTTAAGAGGAAGCTATGAATTCGATGAATATTTTCAATCTGTTAAAAGAGTCGTTCACCTGTAGCATGCAAGTGTGGTAGTCGCGTCATGTTACACTTAAGCCATCATTGTTTCTGCTATTAATATCCCTCCCATACCTCCCACACAGTAGCAAAAATTGATATTGGTGAGGGTCATTATATCCAGCAACATCCTGAACATTTATAAGATTTCCAGAATCACCCAACCACCACCAATCACCCAACCACATCCACGAATCGCACGACCACCTCCTCCCTCAATCGCATAGCCACGGCATCCAATGGCCACCAATAGTCACCTCCTTTGTTTTCTCTTATTGCAGATTGGATTTTCTTCAGAGTCGTTAAGGGAGAAGGGGAAATGTGAAAAGAAAATGCAGGCTGGAAAATGAGAGATGCATGTAATGCAGAAAAAACAATTTCCCCGAGTCACTATTGCAAAGCAAAGAGAGCATTACCATTGGGATGTTGAAAAAAAAGAATTGTAGGATGAATGCTAAGCTCGTCAGTTGTTGATTTCAATCTGCAATGCAGATGGAGGAAGGGAGAAGGGGAAGACTATAGGCTGATAAGGGAGAAAGGGCAGTTATGCGAAGTATAGGGAGTGAGAGACTCTCTGAGGTAACTGAAGGTTTGTGGAGAGTGGCTAGTGGAATTTTACATTTTTGTCTTGAAAATGGATACGTGTCGGCACTTGAATGAGTTTCAGCGTAACACCAAAGGGGTGTTACACCAAAAGTGCTGTTCTCATTATTAGTAGTATATATATTAACCTATTAGAGCCTGTATGAATGTAGTTAGTAAATGATAAAGTACACATACTAGAATTCTTGCTCTTGCAGATTCATTAATTATGAGAAGCAGATGTTTGGATTCGAGTTCCTTGTGCTGGCAGTTAACCTTTTCACTACACCTAACTTAAGCTGTCCACTGCAGTATCAGAAATACTTGTTGTTTCTTGATTTGTCTCTTTTTTGTGCTAAACTAATCTTGTTTTGTTGAGGTACTGCTTGCCTATTTTGAGGCTGAAGGTTGAGCGGATATTGACCATCATTTTCTTCCTTTGATGCAGAAAACAACAGCATTGGATGTAACTGAAGAAAGTCTCAAGGTATTACATTTAAAGACACTAATTTCTGTGGCCCAAGCGATGCAATATGATAATTTCTAATATAAAGTTGGGACTTTAGAATTTATTTGAACTATATATATATATATATATATATATATATATATATATATATATATATATATATTAATGAATTTTAGATTATGAAAATCAAATATGTCCTTATAGGTAGTTATTTATCATTTTGGGATTTCTTTTTTGGGTCACTTTTCAGGAATTTTCATGGAATGCCACTGGTCACCATTCTAGTTTTTCTAATGATGTTAGTAATGTGATATATTTATAAAGTTGAGCTTAGCCTTTAGAATAGATTTGACTATATTTTTTAAATGGCCCCATGTGCAGCAATTAAGTAGATAAATTTGTTAAAAGTCAAGCATGATATATAAGTTTTTAAAATGTGAAAACAAAACATATCTAGTAATTTACTATTTGATATTTTTGTTTTGTGCCATTTTTTAAGAATTCTGTCATGGTGCCAAATGTCACCATTTTAGATAGGTAGTTATGTAACACCAAAAGTGTGTTGCACCAAAAGGCTTATTTTCTTTATATGTAGAGTATAGATAACGCTTAGTGCTCATCAGGCTTGTCATGAATGCATTTTGACTCGAATATAATTTATTCCTTATTCTGGATTTTGAGTGGTCAAATCTATGCCTATCTTTTTTTCTTTTTGATGGAAAATGAGAGCTTTTTCCCTTTAAGTTTCATGTTCTACTCTGAATTGGAGCTTTGCATGAACCAGCTTCAGAGGTAAGTTGGGGTAATTATCAGTAACACTTAAGTTACTTGGGTATCTCAATCAGTCATTGTACCATGTGGTAATAACGTAATTGTATCAGTCTTACGCCGACATAACACAAAATCAAACCAATTTTGGTATCTCCGGTCGACTTCCGCAAATCTAACCCCCAAATCAAGCCATAAATATAACATCGCACATCTATCATTCTGATGTAACGTTTGGACTTACATTGCAAATCTTTTGTTTATTATCTCCCAAGAATTGGTTCTGCATTTTGATGACCTGTCCAATTGTCTGATCTATCTAGAATAAGTTAATGTCTAACGTTGGGTCTCGGTTCACTCTTAAGTGACAGATTACATATCAGCAGGTATAATAGGCTTGCATGAGCAAATATATGGATACATGTTCACATCAAAGCCCTGGTCCACCACCTTACATACATGCATAGTAAAGATGCTAGTGCTCCAGACATGAATGTTTCTCATTTTTCTTTTGGGAGTTACTTTATGAATGTAACTGCTACTGCTCTTCTTGCAATTAGGCTATGTTCGATGTGAATGTCCTGGGGCCAATATCTCTTACAAGGCTGCTGGTACCTTCAATGCTGAGGCGTAAGAGGGGGCACCTAGTTGTGGTATGCGGAAAGTAATGGCATTATTCGCTTTTAAAGTCACTCATGGTCACTTAGAAATAGTTGAAGCAATTAACTATATCTTGCTGCGATTGCATGCAATGCTTGTAAACATGCACAAGTGTGTCTATCATACTACTGTACTTGATTGTGGTTCTAACCCAAAAATGTGGTTTATTAGTTGATTAACTTTATGCTAACATGAACTTGTGATTTAGTCTTGATTGATGCTGGTTGACAGAAGTATTCCAGTTATAAAGGAACACCCTTTGTACATGCTATGTTTCTCTAACATTTTCTTACTGACCTTTTTTTCATGATTTGATTCCTTCATATGTAGATGAGCAGTGCTGCAGGAAAGACTCCTGCACCGGGTCAAGCAGTTTACTCTGCGACAAAATTTGCTTTAAATGGGTACTTCCATACCTTGCGTTCCGAGGTATACCTTTGAAAGTTGGATCCACATTCATATCAACTTCAGTGCATTGCTGCATATTTTATGGTTCATCATTTGTTGTGACTGTTTGAGAAAGAAATGGCTGCAACTGGGGGATGAGATCTGCAGTATCTGTGTGCTAAGAAGGCCATGAGTTATCATTTTGACAAAAATTTTAGAAACTGCATTCTCCTTCCGTGTACAAAAGTTGAACGGAGGATATATAGGACAATCATGTCAACTTTTTAGTATGTTCCTGTAGAGTTGGGCATCTAATGGAGCCCACAATGTGAGGAAATGTTTGATCTAGAAATCTCTGCCTTGGTAAGTGTTGAGGGTGATCCGCCAAAGGGTGATGTAGCATAAGTGGACCAAGTCAAATCTCAAAGACCAAGAAGCTGACTAGGATTTAACGGTCCAAGGGTGTCGGACCTTGACCTATCATGACCAGTTGACCAAAAGAAAGACAAGATGCAAATACTCCTAGTTAACAATCAATTAATTCCTTGAGGGGCATTAGCTCCGAGGTTTCCATTTTTTTTCTTTCATATCCTTGAGGCACCGATCATTGAGATCCCTCTTTTTTTGGCTAACCTCGAAATGCAGCTTGCCAAGCCCAACCCCAAGGAATTAGGGGGGAAGGTCTCACGCCGGCAGGATGCAAGGTCGCACTTGGTTCCTCAAGAAGGAGGTCCCTTGAGATCTAGGGAGATAAGTGGTTAGGTGGCTAGGACCAAGAAGTGTCATAGTGCCAGTTCTCATGTGAACCGTGCTGAGAAAAAGGACTAAAATATAGCTTTTCAAGCACCATGCTGCCCCAACCCCTTTGTGATGCATGACCCCTTATGGGGATGGAAGGGTCACCCACTCTCTAATGGCCCATCCCAAGGGGATGTCGTCCAGGTGCCCCCTTGTACGGCAGTGGCAGACCCCGTCTCCCAGCCACTCTGCACTGTTTATTACTGCAGACAGCTGTGCAGAGAGTGGTGCACGAGGCCCCACCTTGAAGTCACTGATTAATTCCTAGGTGAAGGACGTGAACCCCCCTCCCCAAACAACCCCAAAACCAAATTCCCCACGAGAGCTCTGCGTTTTCGTAATATAAATACCCAACCTTAGACACAACAAGAATAAGGAACAAGATACAAGTTAGGAGCCATAGCAACTTGAAACAGCTTTACTCGATTCCCCTCTTTCTCACAGTATAGCCAAAACAGTTTCATCACCCCGGGTAACCTTGAGACAGACATACATAACATCCTGCCTCCTTAGTCTCAGCTAGGCCTGGTCCTCACCCTCACTGCTCATCCCCCTGGGAGCCATATATCTTTGAGTGTCACGAGACTGGCCATTCACAGGCACACACGTGGTACCTCGCCATGTCATCAAGAAGAACCCTCAACAGTAGGATCACCCATGAGATTTTTCATAGCCGTGAGTGCAGATCATTTACTTTCTAGTTTCCAGCAGCTAGGAAGCTGCAATATATTGTTTCAAAGACTGTTCAATTATGTCCTGTTTGTTGCATCTGGATTAAAGAATGTAGAAGAGGTTTTCAAGAGTCTTTAGTTGAGCTCTAGGATGGCTTGACGGTTTGCATAGTAGCTGATTTGATATGCTGTTTATGTACTTTGGTTTGGCCCCTTTGGCATTTTATTGAGTATACTCTTTGACCTACCAAACAAAAAAGAAAAAGTGTTAAGTTGCCTCTAAACAGAGACACAGAACTTTTCTGTCAACCTTGTTTCCTTATATATAGGACTCATTTCTGACTTTAGATTCTATGTTTTCCTGGATGAGATGTCCAAGTTGACAAATAGATGTTTAGGTCCTTTAAAGTGGATCAAATATTGCAGATACCTGCTTTGGCTTGGCGTTGGATGCAGATATTCACACACTCAACCCTCCGCGTTTTGGAAAGTGGGTGAAGTCATTTAGCAACCCTTTCCCTTGCTGAAGCATGAAAACTGCCCTTATTATCATCATGAATGTCTCTACAAAATATGTTCCCGCCAACATTTAGAAGTCGGGGGTTAGTGCAACCTTTTTGACAGTCAGGGTGTTCGACCCACGATGATAATATGCAACTAATTAACCCTTGAAAGTATACAGCTCATGTAGATGGGTTTGTTCCTCAATTTGTTGATTTTGTTGTACTTTCCTAAGCTACAAAATACATATAACACTAGTTGAGTTCTGACTGTAAGGATACTTGTGACTTCAGCTTCCATTGAAATGGGAGCCCCACAACTAGAGAACTTGCCGCGATCTTTGTTTTATAAAGAGCTCCCAAGAATGTTGAGGTCAATATATGAGGTTGTCTGATTCAAAACCGAATTCCTGAATTGCTTCACTCCCACTGCACACCTGAGAGGCTTTGATGCATGTCATCATCATAATCATTGTCGTCATGATTGAATCCTTTGTCCCAAACTACTTGGGGTCTCTACATGACTCCTTTTTTTCATTCGCCCCGTACAAGCATGCATTATCTGCCAAACTCATAGCAATGAAATCTTTTCTTACATCTATCCCCACGTTGTTTTCAGTCTTTAGACCGTCTTCTACTGTACGGAAAACACTATTTTCTCACTGGAGCATGAACTTGATAAGATTTCCTTCTTTCTTAACAATCCAAAGCAAAACTAACCTGCTCAGCTCATCTGCATAATAAGTTCAACTCGATGCATGGTGGCCTTCCCTATTATGTGGGGGGAAAAGAAAACTGTGAACCCAACATTACCTTAACTACCAGTTCCACTTGTAAACATAACGAGGAAGCATAGACTCCTACCCGATGTTCAGAAACAAAAGTGCATACATTTTTTATGACTGCAATAAACTATGTTTTTTATCATTAAGATTATTAGGCTTTTTCTCACCCTGCATGTTCATCTTTTATGATTTCAGCTTTGCCGGAAAGGAATAAAGGTGACAGTTGTTTGTCCTGGACCAATAAAAACGGCCAATGCTCCAGGAACAAGCACCTCAGAAGAAAGGGCTTCAGCTGAGGTAATTTATTGAACTGGTTCTTTGTCGTGGCCTTGAAATAAAATGAAAATAGTGATTACATGTTTTCATGACCAATGCTCGAATATCTCCATGGCACTGGTAGTTCATACAGTTCATTACTTTAGAGCTGCCATAAGCTCAGATACTTTCTGGAGTCCCACAGTTAGCCCTAGTGAATGCAAAGAGTGTTACTAGCAACTATTTATAAGTTGAACTCTCCAGTGGATGACTTCTTATCTTCTCAAGAGTGTCGAAGCGTCGCGATTTACAGACGGGGTTGTGTTAAGTTACTTAAAGTTTGTAGCAAGTGTTGTATTGGAAAGTATGGTAAAGAAATTTAATGTAGCCAGAATGAAGACAAACTGTCAACATGTAAAAGGTAATCTAATACTGGATATGTATTAAGTGTAAGTATATAGTAAAAAATGAAACAAAGCTGACATTGGAAGTAGTTTTTGATTTAATAAATATGGTAATGATCTAACTTGTTAAACTTAATTATGTTGTAAAAGCTTTGCACATGCTTTAGTTGTACCTTGATGATGGTTCATAAAATGAATTCATGGTGGATATGAGTTGATGTAGATTGTGTTATTTGGTGATGTTGTCACGACCTTTCCTAAGTTAAAAGATCAGTTTTTAACGTGCATTTTTTCTCCTGTTCAGGTATATGTATTGTTTAATTCTGCTAGCTATTTTGTACGTGTAATCTGATAGAATATAGATAAATGTGGAGCTATATTTCTCGGATTGATATTTTTCCTTTTCTGTTTGTTCCAGAAGCGTGTGCCATCAGAGAGGTGTGCAGAGCTTACAATAATTGCTGCAAGCCATGGTCTAAAGGAAGTTTGGATATCATATCAGGTATCTTTCTCTGTGGATATCAAACTGTCTTTCTTAATGAATAAACTGGCAGATATATGATGTTTTGGTCAGAGGATGAGCCCTGGTTTGGGCAAGTCTGCTCCATTGTGTTGCGGAAGTTTCGGGTTCTCTTACATATGTGGTGGTTCAGGCTGCATAGAGTAACCCTCGCCAGATCCTGCCCATGGTGGAAGCTCATGCGAGTGCGACCTTGTTTCGTGTAGTATGAAAATTCTCTACCAACTCTAAGCCATTGGCTAAGGCCAGATGGAGCTATCTAGTGATTAGGTGATTTACGTCAAAAATAGTCGATCGACAATTTATTGATAATAAAGTGAGATTCAGTAACTTGTTGGGAATCAATGATCCGCCTTGTCACCTTTTCCATTTTTACAGACGGAAAAATTGCCTGAATTTAGGTACACAGGTTTGTGTTTAGGCAGAAGGATAGTTGTGATTATATACATGCCATTACGAGGAATTCTCTCTCCCTTTGTAGTTTGACTCCTTCAAAATGATCATATCTTTTCTTGCTTCTGCAATCATATCGGGTTTAACTTGCGTTGTGCTTATTCTTTCGCAGTCTCCCAATCAGCTGGGAGGGGAAACATCATGGTGCTTAGAACAAAACTAGGAACCCAAATGTTAGCTGCTGTTTGCGTGGCATATACAAATGCTATAGCCCATTATCTTTTGGCCCACCTATATGTTTAGACAGTAGACTCTAGGGCCTGATTGGCAGGATGCCTGCGAGGCCGATGATTGGAGCATATGATTGTAAAGGTTGGCGCTTGTATAGTGTAACACAAGGTATGTCTGAAGTATGGACTTATCTAAGTGCAGTTGTTTACATGTCTGGGATTTCCATGAAGTGCTGGTATTCGGCGTGATATGACTCCTTAAAAGTTCACTACTTTTGGAGGCCCATGCAGTGTTTATCTTAGTGTTCCTCTCTAATTTTCCACGGTGCAAATAAGCTTGGTGCAAATAAGCTTCATCACTTGCTTGGATTGAAACTAATTTCCTATACAAGAGTGCTTGATAAGAATACTAGTGATCATGAAGTTGTTCATTTGTATGTGTTGGATTGTCTTTGACGAAATAACTGATGTGGTTTTGAGCTGTTTAAACTCATCCATACTCCACCAATGTGGTGGCTTAGGTGAAACATCATGAAGCTTGGGGTTAGGTGTAAAATGTAGACCCGAAATTGGGTTGGACTAAACATAAACTGAGCTCCCTTTAGTGTGTGCTGGTGCCAATATCATGTTAGCTTTGTGCCAGGGTCATGTTATCGAAACATCGTCTTCACTTATAAAGTAGCATCATATAATGTTGGTATATGATCTACTATTATTGACTAAGACGATATTCATCCTTGTTGCTGTAGCCCAGTCCTTAGGCTATCTATGCCTGGTGCAATTTATGTAAACTCCATATTTCGTACATGTGAACTTGACAATGTGCGGCTCTTACTGACCTTATTCTGAGGTGATATAATTTTTTATAAGGATGCAATCTTGGAGATATGGTGTTTTAGGCTGTGCCCTTATACTGCTAAATCTCTGGGCCCCTTCTCTCGTATAACAAGAGGTCTGATAGCGACAACCTCCTCTTCTTTTTGTTACATGATCATCATGCCACCTATTCACAGAAACAGGGGGCCTGCGCCGGGGGGATCCGGGGGGGGGGGGGGGAGGGAGGGGGTATTTGTGTTTCTGGTTGTAGTCATGCTCTTTTAGTAAGCTGGTCATGCTATTATAATTGGTGTGATCAAACTGTCCTTGCTAAAAACTGCTGTAGTTAGAATCATGCCTCACGTAAGTTGCTGTAGTTAGAATCATGCCACAGGTCATTATATGCATTTTTTTTGTTTCCATGTAAAAGCCACTTTTTGCCCCCAAATGTTCAATCTTGTCTATGCAGAACTGAAGTTTCAGTTTTTGTTCATTTTTTGCAGCCTGTGCTTGCTGTTATGTATCTGGTGCAATACATGCCAACTATTGGGTATTGGCTCATGGACAAGGTACCATCTAGACCAAATAAAGATAGTCCACAGAATGTTCACTACATATTGTAGCCAAAAACATGACATTTTAGTAGTTTTTAAATGCATGTGAAAATAGACCATGTAAATACCACCTAACTTTCACTGTGAGCAGATGCGGGTGTTATGCTCTTTTATTTGCTTCAAATATTTTCTTGGCCTTTATATATTACATATGCAAGTGGAACCAGCCATGTAAATTTTAGGCAAGGCTGCCGGTTGGGACATTACCTTACATGCAGAATGAGTTTCAATAATAGTTCATAGTAATTACGATTTGGTTAATATATAATAGCATTGTTTGATTGTTGCAAGTTGGAAGAGCTGGGTGTGTGGAAGATCTGTGTATTGTGCATTCCTCTACATGTGATAGTTCATACTAATCAAAATTTGCTTATATATTATTGCATTCTTTAATCGTTTTGAGTTGCAAAGAGCTGGGTGTGTGGAAAGAGGGGTGGGTGGGTGTGTGTGTGTGTTTTGGGGGGAGGAGGCGGGAGGTGTTGGAAGTGTGCGTTGTGAATAATGTTGATCACGTGATTTCAAGGATTGGTGAATTGGTAAAAAAGGCTTAAAGGATGCTTGTACTATTCCTCTCCAGACCGTGCAACAGAGAATCTGTTGGACTTGGCCGCATTTGTGTCATTCATTAATCGTTTAAACTGTTTAGTTTTCCCGTCTACAAGCATTGACTGTATGCTTTTTCAGTAATTTTCTTTTTATTGGATGAATGGCTCCAGATTGGGGGAAAGCGAGTGGAAGCAGCTGCGCAGAAAGGCAACGCATACTCTCTAAGTTTACTCTTTCGCAAAAAGAAGCCAAGTTGATTTTGGTTAATTCAGAAAACCACTTCAACACAGGTGCATGCATGAATTACTCCAAAATTCTTTTCTCACCCTGTACAAGCATCGAGGCTGGTTTGTCTTGAGATAACTGGAATGACGATGTATAGCCCAGTGTGTATAGAACAACTTGTAAAATGCACCATGTGATGGGCTCTGTTAAATCTTATCCGCTTGATTACTCTAAATATCTAGATAGTTCCTTTGTGAGCCTAAAAGAAAATGCCAGGTCTTGTACATAATGATGTTTTGAGTGGGTACAATAATTGGCCAGGGGGGACGGCCCTGGCCACGGCTTGCCCAAATCAACTATTCCCTTCGGTCTACAGTAAAGCTGTGGTAGCGTAGATTTAGGTGGAAGCAAATTCATCAAAGAAGTTTCGTAAACATCAGATATGGCATGTCTGCAGTTCCACAGTTAATAGTCTTGGATGCTACCCACTTTGCAGTTCCCGAAGGATAGCTGAAAATTTGTGAAGGAGCAGGCTTGTGGGAAGTAGAGAAGATAGTATGAAACTTTTAAAAGGGACGAGCTCTCGTAAAATGGGGAATTGGAGAGAGTTGAATCTCCAGTGTAGGAGAAAGAAGGAAAGAAATGTGGGGAAAGCGGGTGTCCAGCCCGAGTTAGTTTTTCGAATAGTTTGTGACGTGGGTTGAGGATCCGGGTCCATGTCTGTAATCTGCAGCCTTGCCTCCGATTTTAAGGGACTCTTTCCACATTCCAACGTAACCGCGGTGCTAAGAAATGTAGCAATCTTGTATATACAGATTCCTTCTGCATCGAGGCTTTTTTTGCTCAGAAAGAATGATCTAACTCGAGGACGCTCTAATGTCATTAGGACTGGGAGATAAAATTAAAATTGTGGATCTCGAAATTTCTGGAGGGAGGAATTGAGCAACATACAAAAATGCAGACTTCTGAACACAGGCCAAAAATGAATGACATTGCAAATAAGGTGTGCTCTGCACATCACCATCCTGAGTAAGCCGTCAGTTCAGCACTAAACTGATCCATTAGACATCAAGCTACATCATTGAATTGTTAGAAGCAAAGAGGAGCCTACGTGAACACATGCAAGACCAAAATCAAAGTTCAAAATTTTTATTCTGCCCCACCAGTGGACATGGATATACTGTATTTGTATCTGAGGTAGGCTTTGATAAATGGATCCAACTCACCATCCATCACGGAAGCAATGTCTGATGTTTCATATCCTGAACGTACATCTTTCACAAGCTTGTAAGGGTGGAAAACGTAGTTTCGTATTTGCTGTCCCCAGTCAGCCTTCACTGCATCTCCTCTGATTTGCTTGATTTCAGATGCTCGTTGCTCCATCGTAATGACCAACAGTTTGGCTTTCAAACGGCTCAAGGCCTTGATCTTGTTCGCTAGTTGGGATCTCTCTTCTGCAAAAACAAGTAAAGGACATCCACTCATCATCACAAGTACATCAGACACCAAGATCTCATAAAGCAGAGACAATGGCTATCGACTCTAAGTCGGTATATAACTACATTAACCAGAAAATATACATATAATACCTGTACAGCGAACGGCAACACCAGTGGGGATGTGAGTTATTCGCACAGCAGTTTCAACCTTGTTCACATTCTGGCCTCCTTTGCCGCCTGCTCTTGTAAAACTTATGTCTAAATCTTCTTCAGGTATTTCAACATCCATAGATTCTTCGGGAAGAAGGGGCATAACTTCAACGCCAGAAAAGCTCGTCTGCAGTAAATTAAACGTTTTGGCTACAAATCATTGTTCATGACCGGGAGACCGAACAGAATAACTGCTACTGAAGAGCTAATCTGTACCATGCTCCTCTAACTTCCTCCACATTTAAGGATAAATTTTTGCATCTAGGGACATAAAACAAATTCAAGTTCACATTTGATTTTTGCATGAGGATACCCACGTTAGAATTTGTCTCAGCGAAAAATATAAAGAAGAAGGGATAAAGGGTTCTTTGAAAACTATATCTGGCATTAATATCTATAAGCAGACATTTTTCAACCTAGGATGTCATCATTGACTTCACCAAGTAAAAAGAAAATATTGATGGAAGAGAGACCAAACACTGGAACGCTACACCCCTATATAAAAAAAAAAACCGGTGGCTGATGCATCAATAAGCACCAATCAGATAGTGTTCAAGAAACATTTAGAACTCCAATTTTTTTCTAAAAACCTGAACTTTTACCTTAAGTTCTATTTCATTTTCTGAGGCACCAATATTATTCATTTGCTTTCCCCAGGGCCACCGTCGCATTCTCCCATCATGGGCCCCAGCTCTGGGCCAGCCCACACCCAGCTTATAGGCCACCACCACCCATAGTTACCAGGACTGAACTGGACCGGTGATGTAACCGGTTCGACCGCGAAGGTTCCATGCAACTTTCAGTTGGTTGAATGGATCGGAACTGCTTCCCAGATTGACAAGGACCTATCGGTCTTGGATCAGTATGAACTGCTCGTGAACCCGATGGTTCAACTGGTTATTAGAAACCCCAACCAGTTTATTTCACAACTTAAATATAAAAATGCACCAAACCACACTTGATCACTGGTTGCTTGTAACTGAATGCGAGCTCTGAACCACTAAGCTACATGCCTGATGTGTTAAGTTAGACTATACATAGAATAGTAATAATTTCGTTTGAACCACCGGATTGACTAATGAACCGTGAACCAGTGCCCTGAACGGGTTCAGTTCTGGATATTATGAGGCCACCCCATCAAAAGGTCCCACGAGGGCCACCCTACAGTGGACCCCAATACTCCTGCATTGCTTTCTCATTCTAAGCAGAGAACTCGAACCTGGGACCTTCCGCTGAGATACCACTTGATGCAGGACAAGACGACCAGATTTGCCACATTCTCTTCCTTAGTAGCCCCACGCCTGCTATTGATGGCTTTATAATAAGTAGTATATCGACTATCGTTTGTTACAACGCCTTACAGGATAGCTATTAGCATGAGAACAAACCCTTTCACTCCTCTAAACAAAAATATCATGATGCTAACATGACCGGCATTAACTCGAGGTCAATACGTGAGAGTAGTGTCAGATTAGTCCTTGCAACACGTAATTTAATAAACTATTTCAGAAAATAAAATCAATACAAGAGACTGGCAAATGAATAAAGAACAAATGCTAAAGTCCACACAACGAGGTATGATCAGTTCTAGTACAAAAAACCCTTACTGCCATGTTCAACAACATTCAAGGAACTTAACATACCTCATATCCGTACTATCAAAACAATTCCGACTGTAAAGAATGCAATGTTTGTAAGATCAGTGAAACAAAAAATGAAGAAGCAGCATCCAGACTGCGACAGTGTTCCTTAATGATCTAACACAGGAACACTGGTGGCAATTACTTGTAAGTTGATCTAAAGCCACTCAATTTTTAACAAATAGTCTGCTAAAAAGAGCCATGTAGAAGATAGAAATGATTTAGGTTACACGTTTGATCCCCAATCATACGTCATGGTATAATAGCAAATCTTCCAACATATTGACTGATACGACCTTCATTTTATGTCCATTCTTTCATTATCCTCCTTTCTGCTTTGTATGGTAAATAATCCTGAAGTTCCTTACGAGAAAGGAACATACTACACAAAAATAAAAACCACATCTATTAAGGGGTTCTGTTCCACTTGTGTGGCAGCTTTTAGCACCGAGAGCCTTTATTTTGGAGATTTGCTTATGAAAGATGAGTTAAGTCTAAGAGGAAGGCTGAAAGCATCACCTGACGAAGGCCTTTCGCATTGAAAGGTGACACTCGCACAATGCGATGCGTTCCTTTTTCGCCAGACAGATATCCGTAGGCATACCGTCCTTCGAGTTCAATTGTGGCAGATTTAATCCCAGCTTCTTCTCCCATAGACTTCTCAACCACTTTTATTTTGTATCGCTGCTTCTCTCCCCATCTTACATACATCCTGAGAAGCATGTCAGCCCAATCCTGCACTGAAAATTATCAAAGAATTTCATATAAAACAGCAGAAGCTAACAGAGCAATTTGCAATTTTGTATGACGTAGCACAAAAACAACACTGTCCAACATGTGAAGATCTCTTTTGCAATTATGAAGGTTCCTGCTTTAGTGACTGGAAGCAAGATTCTCCAATATAGTGACACTAGCTACCGGACCTTGCACCTGCTCCCGCACTATACTATTGACACTCCCCACTCCAGAATCTTGCTCCTACTCCTGCTCCCACGCTTCATGCAACTAAGGCATAACGTGTCATAAGAGATAGGAGCAAAATAGCTCTTTGCTGAAAAGAACGGCCCACAACTTAACTTTTGTAGTTCTAGTTTTCTATGAAGGCCAAAGCTCCAAACCAGATTTGAGCCGGTGACTCGTGTATGCATATCATGGATTACCAATAGGCCTAAAATGGATTTCTCCTGTCGATGCCTGTGCAGTGCGCATATCCAAGCAGTGCAATACCCCAGCAACCCCATCATATGAAATGGGTAGAAAGTCCAATTAAGAAATCCTTGAAGAAAGAAGATGAACCGAAACCAGACTTGACCCACCATTGTTCGTCCATCAGATAAGAAAGTTATTGGCTACCATCCGCTATTCTCATGTTAGTTATACTGTTATCTCATTATCGTTGTCATCGTCATTATTGTTCATATTTTTTCTGCAGTTACTCTTCTTGTTATAACTATAACTCTCAAGGCACAGTCCTGCTTAACTGATATGAGCCTGCAGGAATCCTCCATACATCCTAAATCAACGGATTTGGATAGATAACATGTTTTACAGCTGATGTGGAAAACTATAAGTAAAGCATTTTCTGTAAAATCCTTTCCCTCTGAATACTTCAGAGAAGCATTTTCCTGCTACCGTAACACTTGCCAAAAAATTCAAAGAAACTCCATAATTCGGTCATTTCAATCAGAGTCCAGACTATGAAATGTATCAAGGGTCAGTTAGAGACCAAATAGTTCATTCCTTTTCATCTTCCAAGACCCACCCACTCCCCCAATTCTGACAAGTTTGTCACACATCTGCACCACCCCCACCCACCCGACGCCCCTAGCTCCCTACCATCAAATGCCATCGACCCATTTACTGAGACAAAATCTCCTTCAGTTTCTACCGCTAAATACAGCACAGGTAAACACGCACAGACAAATTTGCACATATATGCAAAGAGAGGAAGCTGATAGAACCAGATTGTGCCGACTGGGTATGGAGGGATTAGAAAAGTCTCAGGATTTTTTGGGTAATCGTTACTGGTTTTATGGAGCATAGTTCATATCAGTCGGCAATGGAAGTGATTCAGAAAATGACATCCCTATAGAAGTAGGTAAGTCATTTCCAGATATTTCAATCTGACTTTCTTCTAAGTTGTAAAACTTTTGTGCTTTCCGGAGAAGCTTTTTGTGCGATCTGAACTACTGACCTCCACGTAAGAATAGAGCAACCTTTCTCTTTTCTTTTGATAAGTAAGAATGAAGCAACTTTAACGCTATGTCAAGGATCGCGTTGCCCATGGGAAACATACCCAAAGAGTAAAAATACAAAGACCTTTTGGGATGTCTCTTGGCATATCGGGACAGGGAGGCGTACCTCAGCTTACCGATAACTCAGATGAGTATCTCAAACGAATCTTTTGTTTTTATGGGATTTTGGTGGGGGGGAGGGGGGGCAAAGTCGTGCATCGTATAACTACAATTAACAGCACATAAAAGACTGACAAGTTTCATATCTTTTCTTTGTAAATGCAAAATCTATTACCTGTGCATCAGTACCCCCAGCACCAGCTGTGATAGAGATAACGGCTCCTTCTTTGTCATAGGGGCCAGAGAGTAGCTGAGTCAACTCAAACCGGTCCAATGCCTTATTCAATTCTCTAATGATACTTGAAGCCTCTTCAAGAAGCCCTTTATCAGTAGAGTCCATCTCCTCGGTAAGCATAACTATCGTTTCTACGTCTTCAACCTGCAGGGAAAAAAAAGTGTTACAACGAACTCATCATGTTCAGAAACTGTGAAAAAGGGATTTAGAGTTCATGCTTCAACAAGAAACATCACCAACATTCTAGTCATTCGTACGAAGTACGGGGGCCTGAAAGATTCATATGTTAACAGAGGATCACTTGATTTCCAAAGCAGCTCAAGCATACTTTAGGTCAAGTTTGCAAGTGTCGCACTTCACTCACTCTGTGATGCCCACGGCAAAATAGGAATAAACAGCTTGTCTGCTAAACTGTTCAATAGTCTGTATTCATCCACTTTTATCAATACATTAGAAATGCAGCAAGGTCATTACTCACCCCCAAAAACACAAACTCTGTGCTTAGTCAACTCATTTGCTGAATTTGTTTGAGGATTCTCCCCCCACCCCCCTCAATCAAAAATAAAGGAAGAACGGATAAGCAAATGATATACAGTTCCCTACAGCCTCTAAAAATAGCAGGGATGATCCGAAGTGTTATTACCCTCTCTTGAGCTTTCCCTATTAAGAACACTGAAGAATAGAATGTGGAGTTGCACGCTACCAAGAGGATATATACTCTCAGAAAGAACTTGAATTAAGAACTTTCGCCACTGAGTTAGCAGAGCAAACGAGCACTCAATAAATTTAGGTTGAACCACAATAGGAGTCAAACTAAATATTAAGATGTAATACAGAACAAGAAATGACCCCCAAAAAAAAAAAAAATTTACATCTGTACATACTTTGCGATGTTGCTCAGGGATAATTTATCGTATTTAATTTGCAAGGGAAGAAGTTTGAACCTGGGATTTGAACTCACTCAGAAGCTGTATTTTATCTTTCACATCGGTCAAAGCCATAAGGGTTTGCTGAGCTTTTGCACGATCATCCCAGAAGGAGCTGTCTGCTGATGCTGTCTCTAAATTTGCAAGATCTTCTTTTAATTGCTTCAGACCAGCGGAGGCCCTAATTTCTTCGACACGTTGTGAGGTAGTTTCTACATCCCTCCTTAAGGTATAGAAATCTGTTCAGCAGTAAAGCCTTTAAAATATAACAATGACATGGTTCATAATCCGTGTCCTATAAGAGTAAACAATTGAAAACTGAAAATGCTGTAGGAAATGCCTATCTATATATCTAACCCTCCCCAGACCTTGCAATGACAGAAGCCTTGTGCATTAGGCCGTGTTTTTTCCTGAAAAGTTTCCTTATATTCAAGATTAATTGGAAACCCTAACAACGGTTTCATAATTTTGGGACATCATAAAATCATCAAAAAATTTCCACAATGAGCCTACGTGCTAATCCTAACTTGTAGGGAGTTGCGTCAACTTTCAAAGTTGATTATCCACATAACTAGAATAATGTTTTTATCGTAGTAAAAGCACATAAACTTCCTTCCCAAGCTATAAAGGTCCCCAAAGAGTCAAGCTTCAAGTGTTTGCAACTCCAAGGGGAGTTGTCATCCAACTAAGAATGAAGTTGACGATAAGGCTAAGTCCACACCCTCTTGGTTGCTAAATGGCTATTTTAGTTGCTAAAACATATTTACAACAAATCACTGTGGCTAAGGCAACCGGGAAGGGGGAAGGGGGAAAACCTTCATCTCGATGCAAGACATACATACAATTTATAGGTACTCCCCACGATCCCATCTGTGTCATCTCCCGAGGTTAGAACAATTATTTAAAACATGTCCACAAAGTGGTCTTTTTTGGGCGTAACCCCTCCATAGTAAGAGAAATACGTGGTTCAACTTGATCCATGTGATGCATAATGGCATACAACTTGAATGTACTCCCTGATATCCACTATTTCCTGAAGAACCATTAGGTCCTATCAGTTGCAAAATGGTGCACTATCTCATAAAGTTTCCATCTCGAAAACAAGGCATGGTCGTGTCTTTGAAAACCATGAAGTAGACTACTTTTTGTGCCTAGTGACCTTAATTTCATTTAAGACTTCTGTATTGATAATTTATGTTAGCCAAATGCGATTTGAGTTTACCAAATTATTGTCACAAAGGCCTCAAACATTTGCAAGGAAACTTCACGTGTTTTGTATGACCTCAGGGGGTAATTGTACTGGTTAACTGCAGTGCACAAACATAGACCTTACGCAATAATGATACTCTATTGTGACCTGAGATGTATGAAATAGGAGATTTTGTTTCAGTGCATCGGTTATTTAACTCAGTATCTGAAAAGTACTGCAAGTTTCAGTTAGGCATCTTATAAAATATCAAAAGTATTGCCCTTCAACATTGTTCCCGGATGTAATGAGATTTCACTACAGTTTTAATACCGCAAGGAAAAATGCTAACTAGTATCATCAATCAGAGCTTAATATGATACTCACCAGTGATCATACAATGTTCCTACAAGTATCAACTACATTGAATGATTTTTCAAAGTAAAGGCTAATTTGAAATGCCAGAAGTATGCAACCCACGCGAACATATAATGTACCCTCCTCGAAATACTATTACTTCAGAGTTCAGATATATAGTACAGACAGAGCTATTTACTGGACAGTAAGACAATCTAATGCTTGCTAACTATTAAACCAACCCAGCAAAGGTACAAACTCAAGTAATTAAAGCAAACCTTGCATTGCCCATTCGCTTGTTTCAGCACTCACGCCTGCCTCTGGTGTTGCTGACATAACTGGCTCAAATCAATTTAAATAAGTATATGAGCAATAGATATCCATAACAGCTAGCTAATGCTCTTATTTTGACACAAGTGCACGCGCGCACATACATACATACATCCATACATGCATGCATGCATGCAAAGTAAAAAAGAAAGCTTATAATTTGTGGTTCAAAAGCCAAATGCAAACAACAAAGGTAAATGAATCAACTAAAATTTCGATAAATTGTGAAGCCCACAGATTTTAGAATAGTATATGAAAACAAAGAAGTGACCCACTAGATAATTGATAAATCTGTTTCTGTTGGAAGTGCCCACGTGTCACAATGTAAGGATGAAATCCCACATCAGTCAAATATGAAAAGAATATACAAGATGGATCCATCACCTAGTAGCTTAAGCTTTTGGGTCAAGTTGGGTACCGCCATGTATATCTGGCCCTTCCAATCAAAGGGACTTGGGGCAAGCCACTTGTATACTAACCGTTTTCAAACATAATTATACTTTTCGACACCCTACTTCACACAAAAAAATGAAATAGCGCTATAAGATAATTCTTTCAGTGTTGAAAGAAGGCGCGGACAGTGTGCAATGAAATTTTCCAAATTTGACGAAATCTCATAACAACTCCGAGGATAAACTACTTCAAGTGTTTGGTGGTAAATCATTTATCGTGCTCAATCATCTCAATACGAGAAATTTTTATGCCAAATCTACCAAAGGAATATTGGTTATTCTTCTAGATCGTATGATTGGCAAATCTGTTCATGTTGGAAATATTTCGGTACTAATGTGTATATCTGGGCCTTCCACAATGAAGCGGCTCACGGCGCACCACATTTTATGCTAACAGTTTCCAAACCTTATCTTACTTTGCAGGCCAAAAAGCAAATAGCGACTAGATACGAACCTTTTAGCGAAAAAATAGGGCGTAAACAAGTAAGCACGGTGTCCAATGAAATTGCGCAAAATCGAAGCGAGCAACACACAAACTAGAAGTGACCCATCGAAGCTGCAGGCTAAAAGACATAATAAAACACGTACCGGTAGAAGAACAACGCACGGGGAGCGAAGGAGCAGTGATGGGCCGATGTGAAGAAGAAAGCAATGGGTGAAGGTGGTGGTGGCACGAGATGATGGGGTTTTGAGGGGATAGTGGCAGTTTGATTCTAGCTGATTTGGGTGAGGCCGGTACGACCGTGGTTGAGGCGTACAGTGGTCGCTGTAGGAGGCTGTGGCTTAGCACAGCACCCTCCATGGCTCGTCTCCGACTCAGAGAGAGAGGAGCAAACAACAACCGGATAAGTAGCAGATGCAAGTGATATTAACAACCAATCTCATCTTACTTCCTTGCTTAGTTGTCTAATCCTCCCAAGAACCAACATATATGGGGGGACATGTTTCACAACTATGCCTTTAACTTTGCCCCTTTTTACGCCTCTAGCTTTTTGTAATAGCAACTTTGACACATAAATACTCATTATTGCGCACTTTATGTTATATTCCATCCGTTAAAAAAAGAATTCCGCTGGGTGGGTGATCATGTGCGATACATATATCATTTTTCTCAAAGTGGATTTCAGAAAGTCGATCAGTACATTTCCATACACGTATATAGAAGATGGCATAAAGCTCTAAGCTTGTGAAATTGTCAAGATCTATTAGTACGCGACATTAGCAAAGATGCTGAAATGGAACTGTGCCGACGGAGCTGTTGGGCTGGGGTTGGGGTTGCTGTCGCAAATGTCATGGCTTAACGTAGGTGAAGGTAGTCTTAGGGAGAGAAAGACACAAATAAGAAGAAGATAATACGTGACTATCTATTTGCCTTACTTAGTCCTCGACCAGCGACGGATAAATGCCCCCCTGTCGATGGTTCCAAGACATTCCAGTCCAGCAGTCTCAATTCTGGGTAAAGCATAGTCAATCTTTTTTTTTTTTTTTTTATAAGCAAGCATAGTCAATCATTTCTTCTCTTTATATACCCTTTAACGTTTGATTTCCTTTGGTAATCTCTTCTCAATATACTTCTTAAGCATAATAGCTCTCTTCTTCAGTGAGGTACTAATATCGATAATCTTTTTTTTTCCTGTGAAATTAGCATTGAAACCATTTTTCATCTCTTCTTAGAATGTGTTTGTTATTTACTTTGGTCGGCTCAGAGTTTAGCTGTTCCCCAAGCAACGATACGAGTGTCTTTGTGGAATTGTCGATTGCTTCGCTTCTTGAAATCCTCTCATCGAATGCAAGATTATTCCGTCCCATAACATTTTATTGATTACTTTATGGTTTATTTGGACATGAAGGAGATTACTTTTAAGCGAGCTAGGTTAGATTCAAATAGAGTCCTATTCCAATCTTTTGAGTTACTTACACAAGCCCGGTCCTCATTCTATTGTGGTCAACGCCAATCTAGTGTTAAACATAAGGGTCCTCCATTTTGAATTTTCATAAAATGATTGGAATTGTCTCGATCCTCAAGCTACTTATGTGTAACTTGGATGTTAGTACGACGAGTGCAATTTAGTACATACTTATCAATACCGTATCGACTGATACATACCGTTTTTACCTTTTACTGATACGGTATCCGTTAAGTTTTATACCCGTCAAAATACCGTTCTGTATCTGTTGTACCGGCCAGTACAGGTGATATTCGCCGAGATATTGTGTTTATACCAATTCCTTAAAATAGGTAAAAGTAACAAATGTTGCTAGAGATTTTGTTTAATGACCATGTAGATACTAAATAGAAAAATACTCTACTTCTATTGTACCAATCAAATCATCTTTAACCTCTTCCTCGCAATATTCATTAGAATTTGCAAATCTTTCCTGATAAGTTTTCAATCTTCACTTAGTTTTGATTTACTTCGTACCTGAAAGTTTTGATCATATTATTTGATCTATATTATGTACTATTTTACACACACCCGCATACGCGCACACAAAAATAACTTATTCCTGAACACAAAGACATTATTATTGTACAAACTGTTTATTCTTGCATAAGAATTTGTAAATGAAATCATTGAAAAAGAGGGGATAATCCTAAAAGAGTTGTTTCAATTGAATAAGCTATTTATTTTTACTATCACTGTATAGGAACAAACAGCTTATTAGGGAACTAATAGTTTATTTGAAGACTAAAGTAATTCAAGCTTTATAGGACAAACAGTTTATTTTAGAGGAGCTGTGAGTAAAAAAAATATATGTTTATTGTTAGTTTGCAAATGATGAATATTATAAATGTATATTATTGTACAAACTGTTTATTGTTAGTTTGCAAAAAAAATATATGTTTATTGTTAGTTTGCAAAGGAAGTAATGTGCATTACGTCAACGTACATAACCCCGTTGACTAGGTTCTGAAATCTAACTTTTTTTTCGTTAGATATGGGGCACAACAATTGAGTAAGTAAAAACCACATTTTCATTTATCACAATAAAATCTTGAATCACCAATGATCAAACAGTCTCATAACTTTTCGATAGTTTACCAAAATATTTCATAATCACAATAAATTAACGCAAAAACATCTCGCTTGCACCAAGCATTTCAAATCCTAATTACATCACTATTTCTAATAATATATCATTTACATGTTGATCCGATTTTTAACGAGAAACAATGTCACCACAAAATTTTTGGCAAAATTCTTTTCTCCAAGGAAAAAGCAGATGAACGTAACAAAAAATTTCATAGCAAATAAACAGTGCTTTTCAGAAGCAGATAACATATACGCTTTATAGAAATACTAGTTGAATCGACAGGTCACTCAAACAACCGCTTAATCGAATCCAGAAGTTCTATCTCCTTCGAATCTGACCTTAGTCGCCTTCTACTGTACCTAAATAAAGGAATCAGTGATAAATTAATTCCTATATAGCGCAAGAGTATTTCTTGACTTCTACCCTTTCTGCTTATGAGATCATAATCTCTTGTTATGGTTAGCTATCTTAACCCGATACTAGGATTTTTATCCTAGCCTCCGGCAATGCATTTATGTCACGAATTTCTCAGTTTTGAGAGTGTATTAACACCATCACTCAACTTCTAGCATTCCTGAAACTTAAATATGCATGTCCGCTAGAATTGCCACCGAGTGTGAAAAATTACCAAAACACCACCTAACTTGTGTAAATCACCAAATACCCTTGTTGGCAATCGCATTAACAAAAATTCCAAAAATAGTTCAAAACATCCTTTTAAGTAATATAAACTGATTTCTGGACTAAAAAAATCAATCAAAGAATTTTTTTGCCCAAAAACCCCTAAGCGATAGTTAAATGGGTGCTTAGAAGGCGGTTCCATTAAAAATAGCTATAGGCATCAAAATGCGACGAACTTTTACATATTGAAACATCCCAATTAACATAAGGTACTCCTAAAATCTTCTGACAAATAATATGATTTGATATATTCAATAAATTGAGAATCCCTTTTTACAGATACAATTATTTAGTGTCCTTCATGGACATGAAAAAATTCAAAAATTTTCACAGTGTAGATCTCATAGCAATAACATGAGTCTCTTTTTTGCACTTGGCCAGAATTTGAGTAGAATTAATTTTAAAAAAATGAAGTTTGAAAGCACTAAAAACCTAACCACCTGTAGCAATGATTATGATTACGCTAACTATTCCTAAATCACTACAGACACTATCACACCTTAAAACACATGCGCGCGCGCTCGCACATACACACACTCGCTCTAATACATATATACATACATTAACATCCCTAAAAAAACACACTTACAAACACCTATAAACACACAGAGTCACACACACACACACACACACACACACACACATCCGAATTACAGACACCACTCACACACTGTCACACACCCACAACACACACCTGCTTTGCACACACTACACCCCCCCACACACCCCCTACTCTCTCTCTCTCTCACACACACACACACACACACACACACATGCACACGCGCATATCCTAACACAGAGCACTGTGAAAACACATTCATCATTACCCTTCCCCCTTAAAATTACACACTGTTGACTTTAAGAGTCAAGCTTTATTATTTTGATGATTCTAAGAGTATTGCTTTTAATATTAATCTAACAATGTTATTAAGAATGACTTCAGGACCAATCATAACGTGGAATATTCTTTGGTCAAAGATTGGACTTGGACGTGGACTTGGACTTGGTCTTAATTGTATACCTTTTTCCTTATAATTAATCTAAACCTAAGTTTTCTTAAAGATCTTCCAGAAAATAAGAAAAGAACAAACCAAGAAGTATTTATCTCAAAAGGGTTTTCATTAGAAGGAAACAGTCTTTCATTCGACTGAATCCTTCAGTCTTTGCTTATCCTAGTTTTAAAATTATTTTCATCTGAAGCAAAACACTTTCCAATTGAAGCAAAGGTTTTCATTTGAAGCAAACAGTTTCTAGTCGAAGTAAAAAATTTCATCCGAAGCAAAACACTTTCCAGTCGAAGCATAACTTTTCATTTGAAATAAACACTTCCAGTCAAAGCAAAAAGTTTTCATTCAAAGCAAAGCATTTTCATTCCACTGAATCCTTCAGTCATAGCTTGTCTGATTTAATTCTGTGTTTCACTCGAAGCAAAACGGTTTCACTCGAAGGAAAGCTTTTCATTCGAAGCAAAAAGGTTTTCATTTGACTAATCTTTTAGGGGCACCAAGATAGCTCTGCTCTTCAAATTGATTTGCATGAATCTTGGATTAATTCGACTGTATTCTTCAGAGATGATTTAACTAAAAATTCTTTCGAATGATTTTATTTTCATTCGAGTGAATCTCTGTGTTATTACTTTTTTTACTTTTCAACCGTCATATTCCTTCTAGTATAAAAGGGATCCTTAGAGAGTTTATTCTTAACTTTTTGATCTCTGAAAATTTTCTCTTATTCTTTTCTAAAAGACTCTCTCATCTTGTTCATACATCTGATATACTATTTTGTGAGTGAGTTTCTTTTGAGACATTGAATATCAAGCTTCTTAGTTCAGTTCTTTAAGGTTACAAATCTTCCCACCTAAGAAAGCTTAGCTTTATTGTTCTTTATTGTAATATCTACTCATAAAAGGGTGCATATTGTAGTTCAATTGTAATAATTTCTTCACTTGTAATCGTTTGAAAACCTTGAAGAGGTTTCGATTCTGTACAGAGGTTTGAGCTAGCACCTGAAGCTAGTTGATTAGTGAAAGGCTTGAGTAGGTTTCCTTTGTGTGGAGTGCTCAGGGACTGGACGTAAGCAGGTGGGGCAGAACCAGTATAAATCTTTGTGTTGTTCTGTAATTGTTATTATCTGTTAGCTAAAAATTTTAAAATCTATTTAAAGCTGTAAAATACCTATTCCCCCCCCCCCCCCGGTATACTTAGGGACCTACACACACACTAAAAGGAAGAGAAAATTACTTGAAAGGTTTTCCACAAATTTTCCTTCACTCTCTCTCTATCTATCTCCCCCCCCCCCCCCCACGCAGAAGCTCCTTGTATCTTCTTTGTTTCTCTTTCTAATTTCTATCCCATAAATTCTATATTCTGTTTTTTTTTTCTTTTTACTTAGTCACCCCTAATAAGTATGAGGTCAATTTAACACATGTTGCCACTAATCTAACCCACTTTCAAAAATTATAAAATGGCCCCAAAACTTTTCATAATTACAAAATAGTCCCAAAACTTTCCATAATAATATTTTGACCCCAAAACAATTTTAACCTTTCATACCCTACCGACTCTTGATCATAGCTAGAAATTATTTTCAGATCAACAGATAATTATTTTAGACACCTCTGAAAAGTACATGATGTTTGCAGCAAGTATTCAGTTAGATATTAATCTTAATTATGGTTCAACACAATTATAGTAATAATAAAAAATACAAAAGTACAACTACAACCCTAAACTCCAAATTATTCCTCTAATAGCCCCCCCCCCCCCCCCCACTCTTTCCTTTTCATATATAGACACGAATAAGAAAAACACCATCTTGTGAGATGCCTGATCACCAATTCGACGCAAGATTGTTGAATCTAAAACAACTTTCTTTTACAAGAGAAATACAATACTTAGATGCCCCAATTTTCTTAAAATCGTGGGTATGGATTTTGAGTTTCGAGCACCATAGCTACAGGTTGTGACCATATTCTTGCTTGACAAGCTCGTAAACTAATTGGTGTTCCAGAAGTAACATCCATGGACAAATTTGATGTATTCGATGTGTGCCATGATTGAATTTTCCTCATTCTTCAAGCACACATACGCCACCAATAAAGATGTGCTACTTACTTTGACTCAAGAACCCCTAGTAATAGCTATGTGTTGCCTGCAAATTCGAAATCTATTAAGATACTTTGTTTACCATGTTTATGGACAAACCCATCTATTTCCCAAAATTATTGTTCAAAAGTTTTGTGTAAACTTTATGTACTCTCACCAGTTTATTGATAATGGCCTATTTATTTCTTCTTCTTTTTAGATTCCAATTAGTTGGATGTACTTGTATCTGGTAATCACTTGGGTAGAAAATGATGGAACAAATAGAAAACAATACTTGTACTTAGTTAGATTCATTTTTTGACTCGAATCAATGTCCAAGTTGAAGAAGGACTAAGGTCAAGAAGTACTCCCCTGACATGTAAGCACGCAATAGGTGATGTTAGACATTTATGATTGATCGCTAGTTTCTTCAACAAAATTTAATTGGCACAAAATACATGCTTAGCATGGTACTTGAATATCTGGATTCAAACTTCTTATGAAGCTCTATAAGAGGGTTAATAGCCATAAATAGTGAAATGACACTGTTTAGTTGAATGGATCTCTCTGATGTGCTATTTGAAAGTTGATTTGATTGGTTCCTGTCAAAATGAAAGATAGTGAGAATGATGAGGAACGAAAATATGCTAATGGTTGAAAATTGAGGGGGGAGTTTCAATTATTTAGTGAAAGTTTCTATTTATGTGTTTATGACCTACTAGTTTAAACATGGTTAATGTTTACTATCCACTTGGATAGTTGCCCCCTCAAACTATCATCTTGCTAGGTTGGTAGTATTTTAGTAGTATCTAAAACCAGCTAAGCTGATGACTTGATGTTAGACAACCATCAAAATGGTTTCTTTTATTAAAGACATTCCCAAAGGTTTGGGTGTTTCACTGACGTACAAGTTAATTACAAGTTTCAGTGTTTTGTAATGGATCTAAAATCAAACAACCACTAATAAAATAATTAACTCATTAGTCCATGATAAGAAAATGGTTGAAACCCAAACTTTATGCTGAAAGACACTAGGTGCCAACACATGGATGAGAAATAGTCCTTTCAATGCACTATGGCTGGGGGAGTGGGTTTGCCCTTAAGATCGTCTGGAGAGGGACCTAGTCTCTGTTGGCACTAAAGCTAGCCCAAGGATACTCGTTATCTTCCAACCATAAAAAAGACGTAACAATTAAGAAGAAATATTCGGGTCTCCAAAATTTTTGGTTGCCGAATTTTTAAGCCCAATCCTGAGCTTATACCAAATTTGACTTACTTGTGTTACCTAACTTAAGAAGTTATTATACCAGCAGTAGGGCTGTAAATGAACCGAGCTGTTCACGAACGGCTCGTGGTTCGTTCGCCATAAAACTCGTTCATGTTCGTTCGTCTAATATACGAACAGAACATGAACAAGTTTTTAGAGCTCGTTTAATAAACGAGCCGAACATGAACACTCTAAAATGTTCACAAACGTGTTCGCGAACAGCTCGTATAAACAATAAATTAATTATAATATATTTACAAAATTAACATTTATATAAATCACATAAATTCAAATTTAAAGTTATAGGCCAAGCCTTTAAGTCAGCCCAAAACCCCAAGCCCACTTATAAACATAAAGCCCAACCTAGATAATCCAATCCATGAAGCCCAAAACTTAAAAACCCTAACTATATAAAGTGAAAACTAACCTAAACCTAATATCACAATTCAGAAACCACACTCCAGCCGCACTCTCTCCGTCCCAGCCGCACTTCAGCCGCACTCTCTCTGTCATGTACCTTGCCGGTACACACGACACACACAGACGCAGATCGCACATGGCATGTCCATCCCTCCCTCTCTGTCGCTCTCTTCACAGACGGATTCAACTTGCGACCGGATTCAACCGTCCATCTCCGTCACGTCGATCGCCTGTCTGCGCCGCGTCATCTCTCCGTCGCCGGATTCAACCTGCGGCGCCGGATTCAACTTGCAAAGTTGCAAAGCCGCAAAACGAAGTTTCAGATCTGCAAAGCCATCACCTCTTCAAAGCTAAGGGCAACCTCGAATGCATCAACTCGTTGACCGTTGTCTATATCTTGATCGCCAATCGATAAGATTTATTTTTTCTGTGTTTTTGATTCTGCATTCTTTCTTGGATCTTCAATGTATCTTTTTTTTTATTAATTATAGCTTGATTGTTTGAATGATTTGAGAATTATGAGTAAATTTAGGGATTTGAATGGAACTTGAACATGAATACGAGCCTGAATTTTCGAACTCGAGTTCGGCTCGTATAATGTTAAACAAGTTGAGCGAGCCGAGCCCGAGTCTCACCATCACGAACACGAGCCGAGCTCGAACATCAAAATTTTGGCTCTTAACGAACACGAGCCGAGCTCGAACATGCAAAAACTTAAACGAACCGAGCTCGAACACACTCATGTTCGGCTCGAACTTGGTTCGTATACAACCCTAACCAGCAGCAGGGGCATACGACGGCAAGTTAGACTCTAAACTATTAGTAAATAGTTAATTGACATTGAAGGTTTGGGAAAGAACGCCATGAGTATTCAAAGTTTGAAGAAGCCACCCCACTCGCCACAGAGAGAGATAGACATAGAGAGAGAGAGAGCGCATTGCTGAGCATCCAAGCGTGAGCCTAGATTCCTCCAAACTAGACATATTGCACAACCTTACATTTGAATAAGAGTGTGAGGCAGTCTTTTCATGATGAAGACACAAAAGACAGTGGATAGGCGCCGTGAGATGCCTAAGATGTAGCGCTACTCCAGTTGGAAGACGATCCCAAAGACAATGCCAGAGTTAAAAAAGAATCTTATGAGGGAGCTTCAGTTTCCACAGGTGGTGCCAAACTGCCATGGGGATAGAAGGAAATATAATGGCTTGTTAACCTTTATATGCCAAAAGATGCTAAGATGAGTGTACAGTAAATCCATCTATTTTTATAGATGCCCAATTTTTTTTTCTTTTTTCGGATAACCAAACTATGACAGATACAAGCCCTTGATGGCTTGAACAACAGGGGCCAACAGATGTGCTGCTAACTTGCAACTCTACTAACCCTGCTGATTGTCCTAAACATCTGACAATGTCCGCTACTACATAGAGAGAACATTCTATATAAGCAATATATTGAGCTGAGTATCCCGTCCTAAAAACTAAACAAGGAAGTCATTGTGAACTGGCACCATAACCCCCTTAAGTAGTAGGTCTCAGCCAAACAAGATACTTCCCCAATAGTATGAGATCTTCCTTGTTGGCTTACATTTAAGGAACTTGTAACGCTTATAGTATTTTCCAAGGAACATGCGACTAACTAATCTCTGAATTTCTCAAAGCACACGTGCCCCCGCTTTGGCGAGGAGTGCTTGATTCATCCAAGGGATGTATCGAGACCCAACCAACTGTAACGCCCCCGAAAATCTGGAGCTCTGTCACCCCGAACTCCAGGGTCGTTAACCTACCTGATCACGTCAAATCCTGTACACAACCACATACTTCAAAGCATCGAATCCGATACCAACTCGAATTCTCCAAAATACAAGATTACAACAAAACCTGCTCTAACTCAAACCATCAAAACCTTGGTTCTTTTCAAACTTGAATCCCTAAAGAATGAATCAACAGTACAGACCCACGCGGGGGTCTCACTACACTATAATGGCAGCTTACCGGAACCTCACACAGAGTCTAACCCATTCCCGAACCTGCTACAGCTTATCATCACCTGCTGAAGGGAGCCAAATGAAGAGTGAGCTTTTGAGAGCTCAGTAAGGTCGTACAAGGACTAACAAAGAATTACCAGACTATTTCAAAGAATCTAACCGACGAAAATTTCCAGAATGCTTCAGATGGTCAAAATCTCAATGATTTCCAAAAATGATCAAAATTCATCAGAAATAGATACCAAAATAAACCAGCACAACCATGACGGATTCCAAATCAATCAATAACAGATCATTTCCAGAGAACAATGAAGATTTTCCAAAGGATTTCAACAGAAGCACAAATCATTTCAGATAATACTTTCCAGACATTTCCGTAACAGTCACGGCAGTATACAGAGCAGATAAAATCAAAAATCAAAGTTGATGTGGGCAATAGCAATGCCATTCCGGCAAGCTAACAGAGTGTACACATGCATGATGTACCAGAATAATTACTAGTCCACTTGGGTATTAGCCTGCATTCCATGCAGGATTCAGACCAGCCTTATAACGCCCGCCTCTGAACATAACAGATTTTCAGGTCAACACAAAAAAATCAACAATATCGATGAGCTTTAACATAAGCTCAAATCTCCAAAATTAATTCAGATTCCAATAACAATAATCATACTAACATAAGTTAGCATTCAAAATTTTCAGAAGAAAAATCACAAATAACAGCAAAAACAATTACAAATAATCATCAAATTTAAGCACAACAATTCAGAAGAATGGATACAAACAATTATCAAATTTGCTCGGCATGCAATAACAGGCGAGCATCACAAGATTTCCAAATAATCGATTCAGGTTCAACATTAGGGTTTCTGGACAATAACATGCTGATATCAAAGCACAATTCAGAGTTTGACATTAGCCATAAGTAAATCAATGAGTATTTACAAGTATGAGTTATCAAAATAAGGGTTGGGACGAAAGTCCTTACCCAGAATTCAGATAGAATCTCTTACCTGGATCCACAACTAACTTATCCTAACTGGAAGTCTTTAGCTTTATCATAAACGATATGATCAAATCATCAGAACATAGTCTACATCATAATATTATAAATTATTACAGACTCACACATGCTCCCAAAATGAACCTCCTTCACCGCGTATGTAAAATTACCAAAACGCCCATGATGTGTAAAATTACCAAAAGCCTCTATCAGACTTAAATCACCCAAACGGCCTTGCTGTAAGTGGAATCGCTAAAATAATCTTCCCATATGTGAATTTATGCCAAAATACCTTTCTTAGGTCAAATTACCAAAATACTCCTTCAGGGTGGCAAATTACCAAAATGCCCCGGGGGTTTCCGGCACCGGAAAAATATCAAAAACATCTTAAGACGCTATTTTTTGATATCATTTCTGGCCTAAAAAGTATTTTAGAGAAGTTTTGCCAGAAAATCCGGAACCGATGTCCGGACCGAGCATTAAAAAGCCTATTAGTGAAAAATGCTTATCGACCTCAGAATGGCACGAAATTCTAGAATGTGAATTATATCAGTAAAATAATATTTTCATAAAATTTTGAGAGCTCCCTCTATTTCTTCTTTCCACTATGTTTTTCCTTCTTGTTCTGTTTTGGTTTTGTTCTTCTCTGTTTTCTTTCTTTTCCTTTTTCCCGAAATTCTTATCCATCCCTCATTAAATTTTTTTCTAGCTTAGTCATTAAGCTAGTAGGAGATGGCTCCATGTGTGATCATCTTCCCAAAAATTTGACACCTAGCTACAAATTTTTAAAAATTGCAAAATAGTTCCTCAAGTTTTCAAAATTACAAAATAACCCCAAACTTTTGTATAATTACATCAAAGCCCCAAATTTGGTCTAATCTTGATTAATTAAATTAAATTTCACTAAAACATGTTCCGCAACCCATTTGAATATTTTTCATCACTAGAAACATTAATTTACAATTATGCCCCCGAAGTACATACACCCGAGCGTTGCCCAAAATTGTCGCCTGTTTATTTTTTGGAGCCCGGATGGTTATTTTAACTGGCTCATGAAGTTCAGGATATCACAACCGAGGTGTTGGCATAAGTGATTCTAACTGATCCAGTAGAGATGGCTAGAACTTGTTGTTATGGACCAGAAGAGCTTGGAGAACATGGAGTGAACTTGATAACAAATGATGCGGGAAAATAAACCACTGACATATAATGTGTCACGCCCCCGACCCATAGGCGGACCTACACATATTATTTTAAACTATTCATGCTTACCAGAAATATAATACCCAAAGCATTTTACCAAGAACATAACCTCAAAGAGGTAATCAGAGTTCTAAACATATCCCAAATCAATAACATTTTCATTCATCATCAAAGTCTCATAATTGTAAAAGAAATCTAATAACAATAGTCACCTTCCAAACTTTGTGGTTCTCAAAAGTCACTTATCAAACTATTACAAATATCTTATTTTCAAATCACAAAAGAAAGTCTAAATTTAAAGAACAACACCAAGCTCATGCATATAGCTACCTCATCTACCGTTGTCTTAGCTCAATTACCTGAAATGGAGGAGAATAGGGGGTGAGCACAAAGCCCAGCAGAGATCACACACACACACACACACACACACACACACACACACACATACACGGAGTACAATGCGGGTATTCAATAACATGTAGCTGAATCTAAACGAAACATATAGAAATAAAAATGCAAAGACGATATATGATCTTGGCACGACAAATAATCTCATTTCGGGATATTAACTCATCAAAGGTCAAATCAAAGTCAAGATAATAAACACATTCGAATATTTGAACTAATAATCGATTACGATACAATCACGTCATTTGTGACTGTAAAGCACGTTAACTTAAGCACGTGGAGATTCTAAGTTCAAAGTTTGCATACTGGTAACAATTGTCCTATCATATCATGTCATGTCATCACGCTAACCTAAACACGTGAATATTTTAAATATTACTTAAACTCAAAGAGGTCAAAATGACATCGAAGTATCTAAATAGCACATGGGTCACAAAAATATCAAAACTTTGTTCTTTTAAATAAGATGACTTAACGGTTTCAAAAATTACTCAATATAGACTCAAATCGAAGAGAACAAAAATACAAAGTCAGTAAATTTTGAATCGCTTTAATCCGAATTCATATGAGCTCGAAAATTGAGAAGGTACGAAACGAACACAAAATGCAAAGAGAATCATATCAAAGGACAATAGCCTTTGACACGTGGTAAGCAGACAACAACCTGTACATGGAAGAAGTAATACGAATTTGCATTACCAATGAGTCTTCGGCTAATGAATCAAAGGATGTAAAAAGGTGATGGCAGCATGTGTAAGAACCGGGTATCACATGTCCTGTGCGCAGCTTTCAAGAGAGAGTTTTTGAAAAAAAAAAAGGTGTTATACTCCTGAAGCATGTCAGAAAGTGTACAAAGTACAAACCGAATCATTTCAGATCGAGCAATCTATTTGCACTTGAAGATAACGTGGCAATTGATATATCAGTGAATTAAAGGCATGCAATATTAATCAAAAGGAGGCAGATGCGATATATGCAACCCTTATCTCAATCCACGCAATTAGATTTATAAAGTTGTGTAATCTTCCGAAGTTCCAAAACTTAAATATTTTAATTAGCCCTCTTACGTTAAAATCTTCACAAATACAATCTTAATTCGATCTAAGTCATCCTTAAAAACAAAGTGGGTTTAAGATCACTTACTAATTGTGAGTAGAAATTGCAATCCTCAAAATCCCTAGTTTTCTCTTTCTTTTCTCTCTAAAGAGCAAACTTAATTTATCGACAAAAATAATTGACTAATTTTTATATCTCTAAACTTGGTAAATAACCCTAAAGACCCCTAAAGTTGTGTTACTTATTAAAAAGTATTCTAAAATATTATTAAAACTACAAAAGTAGCCCAAGAATTAAAATAATTAGCTACATATCATTTAGGGTATTACATAATGACCTAAGCATCGGCCATGACACTGATTTGATCATTGCCAGACGACTAGCACAATTAAGCAGTAATCCAATCCCGCATTAATGCTTGTGTCAAATTCGATCCAACTGAACAAACATAATTTTATTTTTATTATTAACCCAGTCCAACTAGACCCCCAAATACCTACCCGAGACTGAACCCAAAGGAACATTGAATGTATACCTAGAAAATTTGGCCACCCTCCACGGAGTGTTCATGCTAACATGAAAGCTGGACTTGTCATAATTAATCACTTGCTAGATTGGTGACAGTAACTCGCCAAACTGTGCTGAAGATGATAGAAAAATTCATATGTAATATGGAAAATTAGGAAGCTGTCATCTGCGAAAAAAAATATGCCAAATGGAAAGAGATCTTTGAGATACCGTTATACCCTATGACTCACTAGAAAATCATAAACAAGGCTTCCCCACATAGAAGAAAAAGAAATGCAGAACATGGGTCCCTTGTCAAAGTCCCAATTGGGTAATCAACAATGGTCCTAGCCTGCTATTGACTAAGACCGAGTACAATGCCATATAATCACATTGCATTATTACCTAAACCCAAGCATAAATCCAAAAGTATGTAACCCTTGTTGCAAAATATCCTAACGAATATGATTATAGGACTTACTCATGTCCATTCTTGATGCAGCTAGACTATCCTTCCTATTATTCTAATGCCTAATAAAATTCACCAGCTCCTAAGTTAAGAAAATGTTATCCTGAAGATGTCTACCTGTAATGAACCAATTTTGAAATTGAGAATTCAGGGATCCCATAATAGGATGGAGTCGGGTAACTAAAGCTTTGGAAATAAGTATGTCTGAACACTACACAAACTGAAGGGCTAAAATCCATGACCAATTCCTTATAGGATTTGTTTTCTTTCCTTTTCTTTTTGGAATGAGGAAAATGAAGTTCTTGTAATTTCCTTAGGTATTTTCCCAGAGCGTAGGGCATACAAAATAACTGAGGAGCCCACAATATGCCAGTAATATTCAAAGAAAAAGAGTTGGCATGTCATCTGGCCCCGGGGCCTTGAGCCCCCTCCCCCCCCCCCAATACTCATGGACTGAAAAGGGTTGTTTAAGCAACTCTAATTGTGTAGAAGTCAACCCAGCACTCAAATAGAAATGTGCCAGTATCTCTGTCTATTGACCCTGAATCATAGTGAAAGAATAATTGAGAAAAATAATATTGGAACAGATCGTGGATCTGCTTCTCATCCCGAGTCCAGACACCCCCAGATGTAACAAGAGTGGTAACCTGATTTCTTGCCTGCAAATTCGGCACATAGAGCAAAAAAACTATGTTATGATCCCTTGATAGTAGCAACCTCTCACCACTCTATTGAGCCTAATATTGATCTTCACAGGTTAAGAGGTGATCCAATTCTACCCAAAATGCCCTATCTCGTCGTTGTTCCATGGCTGTTTCAACATGTGCGTAGCACGCATTAACAAGCGTTTGTGTAGCCTTAATATGCGAGGCTAGATTTCCAATCGCTGATTTATTCCAGTCTTCAAGAGTTTTTATTTAAAGAACATATATACTGTACCAATTGATACATAAGGGATCGCAATATGTGATAGCCCCAGACCTCCCTACTAATTGTTCAATTGCAGGGTATTGTAGCCACATAGCCTTAAAGCGAAAGTGTCAACCCTGCCAGACACATATCAGACTTGTATCCAATAAGATGTGAGCATGATCTAACTAGAAGATAGACCGATTCCTTCCTTGTGCCGGTGAAAATAATGTCTGCCAAGGCATTCACAAAAGCCCGATCCAACACCTCATAACTAGACTCATTTATGCCTTTATTGTTAGTCCATGAATACTTTGGGCCACTAATGTGAATAGAAATGAGGCTCAGGCGATCCAAGAAAGCTTGAAAATCAAAATAACCCTGATCGATTGCCATTTTGGATCGCATTTATCTGCAGTCGAAAGCATTTGATTGAAGTCTCGTAACAAAATCAGTTTCCCCTTACATTGAGATAAAATTTGAGATAATGAACCTAAACACCCTATCACGAGGACGTGACAACATGCCAAAAAATAAACCCCACGTGCTAGGAAAATCAAAATTTGTCCTCAAGTTTTATCAAAATAAGAATTGGGATTGACGTTGTCTTACTTGTTAGGTGTCATCATGCATTGTGACACCTCATGCTTAGTGAGGAGTCAATGTGACCCGTATGTGCCATGCATCCAGGCATACCGATTGCTCTATCCTGCTACATTAATGTGGCAACGCAAGACATGGTCGATTCCATCGTCTGCCGTGATCATCGCCATCACTGGCCGCAGCGGAGGTAATAGCTCATTGATCGGTGATCTAGGAGTAGTGTGCCCCCCTAATTCAGATGATTCAGTCGACAATCCCTCTGGAATGTATAAAGCTTGTAACTCCTCCATCAATTCTACAGACTCCAACTATCTCCACCGTTCTCAAAATGCAATTTGACGTCGACATCGTCTTTCACTAATTGAACGTCACTGGATCTGTTGAAATTGGTGCTTGGCTACACCAACAGTTGATAGTCAGACGTGCTTTTGTTGGTTTGTAATTCCAAATACCATGCCAAACAGGAGCGAGCATATGCCTGGTCGACCTCGTGATGCAACTCATCCAAAGACTTCATACACGTACAATAAGAGTGCCCAATCAAACCATAACAAAAATGCACACGAAATGCTTTTTTGTAACTAGACAGTATCCACCAAGGCCTTTGATTGTCCAAGATCTCCACAAATGCACTTGCCACAACCGGCTTGAAGGGATTAATACGCTTTACCTGTCTCTTACCATGGTGAGGCCGGCCGTCATCCAACACCACAACAACTGCCCGACCAATGAAAAATGCAGAAGGCAACCGCCATAACAATATCAAGATGGCCACTTATTTAAAACTACTAGTAAGGATCACGTGCGTTGCACATTATATAATAATTTGAAATAAAAATATTATGAATTTTGGTAAAAAAAAAACACAATTAAAATTAATCAATATAATTATTATAATTAAACCATAACAGTAATTCAGTTGTTAACTGCTAATAAAATACTTGGAATATGAAAAGTTAATTAAATATTGTCTTACTTTCAAACCCAAATTTCACGCCAATTATCACCAATATTTTTTACTATTTATTTTACTTAATTCTTTTGTCACATCAAGTTACAGTTAAAGAAAATCCTTACTGTTTCATATTATACCTTGCTATCGAAGGTACGTTGATATTGTAATTATTTTCAAATATGTTCCATAAATATCTAACTCTCACGAAATGTACAAGATTGATTGTATAGTAATAAAAGTAAAGAAAATGTTTAGAGATAATTTCCTGTAATATGTTTTGATGGCATATATATAAGTCTAGGAAGTGAAATTAAGAAGAAATTTGAATTATAGTAAATTGATATTAACAAAAGTATAAAACTTAACCTGAGAAGGACTGTCGAAAGTAAAGTGTCTAAAGGGAATAAGTTATGACTTTAACAAAGTTTGTAAGACGAAATTCCTTAAGAGCTTAAATGTTACATCTTTAATCAAGAATCAAGTTTATTTGCTTTTGGTAATGATCTATAGTCTATTACTCCTTCTGTCCTAAATTTTCTTTATCATATATCATTTTTGGGCTGTTCAAAAAAATTACTCAGTTTCTAAGTTAAGAAAAATTATGCAGGTGTTTTTTCATGTTTACCCTTTGTACACTTTTTATTATTCGACTTCTTTCTCTACATTTAATCCTCCATCGACCCACTTCTCTCTACTTAATCATCCCCCCTCCCCCCTGAATAGAATGAGAAACTTATATCCTAAATAAGCGTGCACTCAAATATGATCAAATAATTTGAGATGAAGAGAGTATAATTTTCATGCATATCTTATTTTAAGAATAAAATATATAGCAAACCTTTTTTCAACATTTTCTATTTTAAGTTCCAACATTCGAGTATAATTTGTCTAAAACTATGCTTAATCTTAATTTTACTTTCTTTTTTTTACTATTCAATTAAAAAATCTATAGTGTACTTTTTTATTTTTATGTATCACGACCTCGTTTATCTTAGTAGTATAATAAGGACTCTTATTTTTAACACAGACTTATATGATAATACAAAACCTACTCATCTAAAAAGTCTATATACATGTGTGCCTGTGTGTGTCCTTTTGAAATCTATACCGCGAAATTAATATCTGAAATTGATATCAAATAATGGTAATGAACTATGTAATTTCAATCATGTTTACAAACCTACGGGTTTTTCACCTATATTTATATATATATGATTATAGGTTTAATATAAATACAAACTCAACAAAAGTTTATCAAGAATAATTTAGATCATTCATGAAATAAAGACCTGTATCATCAAAATAAAAAGAAAAAAATATTACCCATGACATAAGGTTTTAAGAGTTAAGAAAATTATAGGCTTAATTGCACCCATATTCTTAAAGTTAGGGTAAAATTACATGTGCGTCCATTAAGTGGAACAATAACACTCATATCCATTGACCAAACGAAAATATTGAAAGATGAAAAGACAAGAATGCCATCACATAGGAACACAATTCCTCAAATGTCATTCCTTGTCCCTCTATCTCCTCATACGGCCCCACTACCATCACTCTTCTTTAGCTTCACCACACACACACACACACGCTCCCGCACAAACACCCCCACAACCGACCATAACCACAGCCATAATCACGTCCATCCATTATCATGTTCTTCAATTTTCCCACCTTTCTTCAGCTTTCCCACCCCAGTACATTGTCACAGCTTTCTCACTCCAATCACTTGCAGCAAATCATCATGATTCAACAAATAAAAATGCAAATTTGGCATTCCAAATCTAGAAGAAGGTGGATAAGATTGTTGTTTGTGTCAACTCAACACCACGGTAGCCGCTACCATTAACCACCACCAGAGCAGCCTTTCACTACCACTAATCAACCTACCACAGCATCCAATCAGCCCACCACTGCCTGAAATCCACCCTTTACAAACCACAAACACCATCAATCAGCCTTTCACAACCCACCACACCTCTAGTTAATAGGCCTACACACACACACACACACACACTCAGCCAATCTTATAGACTTATGACTGATTTGCTGGCTTTGAAATTTACATGTTTATGTTTCTGCCGATAATGTTTACAGTGGTGGAAGCGTCTAGACGGGGTGAGATAATGTGGAGGCCGACGTTCGCCGGCGCTGGGATAAGGCGGGTAAGGCTAAGCCAATTTACCAACTTTCAGGTTGAGTGCTTGCAGAGAAAAGTAAGGTGGCGAGGTGGGGGGAGAACTTAGATTGAAAGCCTAATTTGAAAAATTAGGATATGTAAATTTTTATATTTTATATACCTTGTAGATTAAAATGAGGACATTATTGACATTTTAAAAATATGTATTGATAACATAAGAAATTTTTTTTTTAATAGATCAACACGCTTTACTTTTTAAAACTTAGTGCCATTAATTGCAATTTCACTCTAACCTCAAGGACATATGTTATTTTGATGTTGATAATTTTTAAGGTTATGTATTGATAAGATTTTCTTCAAGAGTGAACAAAGTCTTAACATCATATTTATAAAAATGGGTTAGGTCACTCCCACATTTTTGTCACTTAAAAATGCATTAGTGAACTTTTAACCTCTTTAATAGCAAATTATTTATATTGAGCCAAAAAATTGTAGTTTTAGTCTCATCTTCTTAAAAGTAAAAATACACTTAATTGTTGTAAACCTTTTATTCTAAAAAGGGTATTTTTAATGAAATTTTTTTTGTCATTTTAATCCATTGAGATTATTTTATACGATGGAGCCAAATTTTTACCCGTTTTCATTACTACCGTAATGAAAATTATGGTAGTAATTTAGCTCACCTTTTAAAAAGTCAAACTATTTAGAAAACTTTTAAACTTGAAAAGAATAATTTAAGAAAAAAAATTAGTTATTTTATCCCTTTCATATCAAAACTTGAGAGTTTTTAAGTTCAAAAAAAATATTAATCATTTGAGCCGAAATAAATTGGAGTCTTTATCAATTGGATTTCATCTAATTCTATCACTTAAAGAGTGAAATATACGAAGATAATAGCTGTATGAATAATATATAATCATATAAATATTTGATATATCGGGACACAGTAGATCATAGAAAGACAATAACTATATGAAGGATATGTTATCATGCAAATAAGGGTATTCCAAAAACTCTAATACGAATATAGGATTATGTACTTGCCACGAATTGAAACTATAATGATCTAGCGATTCATATGTATTTAAAATTTCTAAAGCTCCACTTTTGCAATAACTTTCTTATGCCAATAGGTGTCTGCAATTGAAATTTAGATTTAAAATTCAGTTATATAATAGTTTTAATGTACGAATATGTTTGCATCGAAATGCATATACATGCAAAATTATTGACATTTGTAGCATACACATCAACATCCAATTATGCTATACAAAATTAAAAAAGGATTGAAGCTTATGATAAATATTCAATTTAGTGTAAGTAAATTATGTTTATTCTTAAAAAGTATAGAAAACACTTTCTTTGCGAGTTGTAGTAGTTCAGAGGCATTTAACTCATTAATCGAAATTGATAGAGAAGATGTAGTAGTTCTGAGGTATTTAGCTTTAACGTGAATGGAGGTTGTAGGTTTTAATAAAAAAAAATCGGTAATCAAAGAACATACAGGAGTTCAAGGGTGATTTTATAGGTTTTCATATATATATATATATATATATATATATATATATATATATATATATATATATATATATATATATATATATATATATATATATATATATATATATATATATAATAGAAAAAACAATTCTAACTAAAGCATAGATTCTTATAAGAGTATTCTAAGGAAAGATGCTTGATATCCTATAAGAAGCCAAATACCCCCCCCCCCCTATTGTTTTTAACAAAACTCTAATTCAAAATTAGTATTTGATGGGAAAAAAGTTTTTAGTAAAAAACACCCACAATCAACACTAATTTTGGATGAAGACTTCAGTTTAAAAAGGGCATCTTTTTTTTTAAAAAAAAATTAGCCATTTAACTCTATTTAGGATTACGTATGAATTTAGAAAATTCTAAAAAAACTCTAGTTTTACGACAGCTTCCTTACATCAATATGTGTGTATTAAAAATTTAGAATTAAACTTCAAGTTTACAATAGTTTTAATGTACTAATATGTTTGTATTAAATCTATATACATGCAGAATAATTCAAATGTGTAGCATATGCATCAACATACAAATATGAAATACAAAATTAAAAAGGATTGAGTTTCTGATAAAATATTTAATTTTGTTTAGGTATATATCATTTATCGAAAAAGGCTATAAAAACTCTACAAGTTATTTTCTTTAATCAAATATGATAGAGACATGTAATAACATTAAGGTAATTTAGTTTTAACATAAATGGAGGCCGTAGGGTTTGATAGGAATTTTTTCAATAATTAGAGAGCATGTAGGAGTTCAAGGGTGACTTTATAGAATTTTTATAAGATTTTTTTTGTTTTTTAATAAAAGTCAAAACAAGTTTTTACTCTAACAAAATTATATATTTCAATAAAATGAAAGAAGCTTGTTACCATATGAGAAGTAAAAAACGTCCTTATTTTTTTAGTCACACTCTTATTAAAAATAGGGTTTTAATGAAAATATTTTTAATTCAAAAGTCAAAGCAATCCTTAATTCTAACCAAAACGTAAATCCTGATAAGTGTATTTTAAGGAAAGAAGCTTTATATCTTATGAAAAGTCAAAAACACCCTCATTTTTTAATAACACTCTAACTAAAAAGGATATTTAATAGGAAAAAAATGTTATAAGTCAAAAACACCCTTATAGTTTTATGAAAATATCAATTAGAAAATGGTGCTTTAAGGAAAGAAAAGATTAGCCATTTAACCCCATCCGTGCTTTATATATGTATAGATAGATATAGATGTGCATGGAGCAGAGTGTTCTGAACAAAGGCCTTGAGAATCACCGGTGCACAACATAGATTTTAAGGCTGCCTGCCAAAAAAAGGTCTCCAACAGCTTCCATTTCAAAGTGAAACAGGTCTATGCCTTTGACCCTCTTAATTCGAATGAATCCCCTGCCATCCCAATGCTCTTGCACCTCACGTTGCATGTGCCGCATGGAGAATTTTTGGAAGTCAACTAACCTCCGAACCAACGTCAAAGCCCATCTCCCACGTGCGTCCAAAATGCTCCGGAACACTTGGAATAAGTCAATCCCTCCTATTCATATCTCTTTGATGACATATTTGTCAACGAAGGCTGACCTTTCTACAACAAGCTCTCCAGCTCTTTTTGACTTACATTAAAGTTTGGATGCTGCCTAGTGCTATTCTCTGAGCATGGCAAGTAAGCAACTTTTGGCTGAAGCTCGACTGTTAACTTGTTTTGCGGGACAATGTTGTATCCTCATATCTATGGATTGGACTGCTATATTGGATAAAGATATTTTGCGATTTCGAGCTGATGCATCAGTCTAACAGCCCCCATAGGGTTGTTTAGGGGACTTGGGAGCTTCTTGGATAGTTGGCTGTGCGTGTGTGTAACGCCCCAAAAATCCAGAGTTTCGCCGCCCCGAACTCTCGGGTTGTTAACCTACCGGATCACATCAAACCTGTCAAATCTGTTCACCAACACATACTTTAAAGCATCCGATCCAACACTGATCCAAATTCCTTAAAATACAAGATTTTCATAACAGTTCAAACTTAACTATTAACACCTAGGTTCTCAATAACCTGGTAAAATGAATCGACAGTACAGACCAGCGCAGGGGCTACACTACACTATAGTACGCGGGCTTATCGGAACCTCACACATACTCTAACCCATTCTCGAACCTACTACAGCTTATCATCACATGTAGAAGGGAGTCAAACGAAGGGTGAGCTTTTGAGAGCTCAGTAAGGTCGTTCAAGGACCAACAAAAGAATTACAAGACGATTCCAAGAATCCAACTGACGGAGATTTTCAGAATAATTCAAACGGTCACAACTCAATGATTTCCAAATAGGATCAAAATTCATCATAAATAAGATACCAAAATTGCCAAATACAATCACAACAGTCCCAAAACAATCAACAAAAGATCCTTTTAATGTCATCAATTCCAATATACATGATGGTTTTCCAAAAGGATTTCAAAACGTACACATATCATCTGAGACAGTTCTTTCCAAAATACACTGAAGATTTTCCCAAAAATTTCAACAGAAGCACAAATCATTTCAGATAATACTTTTCAGACAATTCCGTAACAGTCACGGCAGTATACAGAGCAGATAAAATCAAAAATCAACGTTGATCCTGGGCAATAGCAATGCCATTTCGACAAGCTAACAGAGTGTACACATGCATGATGTACCCAAATAATTACTAGTCCACTTGGGTACTAGCCTGCATTCCATGCAGGATTCAGACCAGCCTTATAACGCCCGCCTCAAAACAGAACAGATTCCCAGGTCAACACAGAAAAATCAACAATATCGATGAGTTTTAACATCAGCTCAAATCTCCAAAATCAATTCGAATTCCAATAACAATAATCATACTGACATAAGTCAGCATTCAGAATTTTCAGAAGAAAAATCACAAATAAACAGCAAAAATGATTGCGAATAATTATCAAATTTAATCACAACAATTCAAAAGAACGGATACAAATAATTATCAAATTTTCTCAGCATGCAATAACAAGCGAGCATCACAAGATTTCCAAACAATCGATTCAGGTTCAATATTGGGATTTTCTGGGCAATAACATGCTGATATCAGTACATAATTCAGAGTTCGGCATTAGCCATAAATAGATCAAATGAGTACTTATGAGTATGAGTTATCAGAATAAGGGCTTGGACGAAAGTCTTTATCTAGGGTTCAGATAGAATCCCTTACCTGGATCCGCAGCCAAATTATCTAACCGGAAGTCCTTAATTTTAACATAGATGAGATGATCAAATCATTAGATAATAGTCTACAGAACAATATTATAACTTAATACGGACTCACACATGATCCTAAAATGAACTCTCCTCACTGCGTATGTAAAATTACCAAAATATCCTAGGCACAAAATTTCCAAAATGCCCCTCTCAGACTTAAATCACCCAAACGGCCTTCCCGTAAGTAGAATCACCCAAATAAACCTATTTTATGTCAATTACACAAAATACATTTCTTAGGTCAAATTACCAAAATACCCTTTGGGTTGACAAATTACCAAAATACCCCCCGTTACACTTAAATCATTAAAATGACCCTTCCGTAAGAAAAATCACTAAAATATACTTACTATATATAAATTTACTAAAAAATACCCTTTATGGGTAAAATTACCAAATACCCCTTCGGGGTGGCAAATTACCAAAATGCCCCTGGGGGTATCCGGCATCGAAAAAAATCCCAAAATAGCTTAAAATGCTATTTTAAGCAGCCTAGTATCATTTTTGGCCTAAAAAGTATTTTAAAGAATTTTTGTCCAAAAATTCTGAACCGATGTCAAGACTGAGCGCTAAAAGGCCAGTTTTGTGAAAAATACCTGTCGGCCCCAGAATGGCCTGAAATTTTAGGATATGAATCAAATCAGTAAAATAAGATTTTTATAAAATTTTCAAATCAAAAGAGCTTGGTTTGCTATGCTAAATAATTCGATAAAATTCTTTAATTGGTACCCCAATTTAGCACTCTTTGCAAACTCCAAAAATTCTCAAAAACTTCCAGAGCCTAGGTCTCGTAAAAATATTAGGAGTTATAGTTTTTGACTTTGTCTAATTTGAACCCTAACTATTTATGAAAATTCGTGAAAGAAACTGCCTTAAGTAATTCATGTTTTTAGTGACAATTACATCTACCATTTAGATCATCACACACACCAACACACCTTGAGCACACACACAAGTCTTCTTCTTCCTTCAGCCCGTCACACACCTGGGCACATTTTTCCCCAATCATGCATGAATTTCTCATTAGTTTCACATTATAATCACTTGGTTACATCACAAACTACACACTAACACCCTAAATCTATTTAATTTACACAATTACACCAATTGAATCCAAACCCATCAACCAAAATGAAGAACACACACTAAAACATGATGAAACACACACTAAACTCCCACCAATTACAAAACCCTAATTAGTTTTGTTTCTCTTTGTTTTTTTAGGTCTCATGTCCATGATTCCAACAAGATTTCACCCAAATTCTTCATCCCAAAGCACTCAAAGGTATACACCAACACCATGGCTGCCCAACCATGTTCATGGCTCCAATACTCACTTCTTAGTTACCAAGAACACATGCAAACCCTATAATCACACACTAGAATATGAATACTACAAATTCGAAGGCTTACCCCGGGAAAATGAGCTTGAATTCCCCTTTGTTCTTCCCTGTTTTCCCCCTTCCTGAGCTGCCCCGTTCTTCTTCTTTCTTCTCTGTTTTCTTTTCTTGCTCTTTCCTCTTTCCTAAATTTTTCTTTTTTTTTTCATTCTTTCTTTCACCCGAAATTCTTATCCATCCCTCATCAATTTTTTTTTTAGCTTAGTCATTAAGCTAGTAAGAGATGGCTCCATGTGTGATCATCTTCCCAAAAATTTGACACATAGCTACAAATTTTCACAATTTGCAAAATAGCCTGCTATTCTTCCAAAAATTTCAATAATGCCCCCAAGTTTTCAAAATTTACATTTTTGCCCCCAAATTATTTTTAAGCTCATATGCACTACTAATACCCGAGTATTGTCCTAATTTAACACCCATTTATTCTTTCGAAACACATATGGTTATTTTAACTCTCTCCTAAAGTTCGGAATATTACAGTGACTGTGCGCGAGCATTTGTTTGTGTATTACCTACTTGTCTGTGTATGTGTAATATCGTATCACAATACTATACCATGCTTTTGTTGGTGATATACATAGCAGAGTTCTTACCCATTTCAAGACAAAAAAAAAAACACTCAGTAATTAATTGACGTTGATATAGAATCTCTTATTGTGTCTGGCATTAAAGAGTAAACAATGTTTTGACATATTGTTAGCTTGTCCTGAAAGAATGCAACTGATAATTGTCTTGAAAAGCATTTAATAAAATAAATAAATGAATATTCCACTTCTCACTTCTTAGAGTTATGAAAGCATATTCAATGCTTTGACTCTTACGGTGAAGTGAACTACTCATTGACTTCAAGAATTGTAGCCATCAGATTTTGATTAAGATGCAGACTATATAAGGAACGAGAAAGGAGGGACTTGAACTACCAACTAAAGCTATGAGAAACGTTTTCCATATACCGACCCTTTACCTTGTGTGTTTCACAACATACACTAGAAGAGTGCATACAATACCAAGTTCGATGTCATCAATGGGATTGCTGATTCAATCCGGTGCATGTTTATTACAAATCTAAAGATGACGATATTCGAATTCATGATCTTCGTGCCTATGATGATTTACATTGGACATTTGGGTTGAATCTCTTTGGAAGAACTCTTATTGCTAATTGCCACATCTTTGGAGGCTGAAAAAGCGATCATTTTGATTTTTACAATCATCTATGGTACTACACTTAAAGTAGTGCATACTATTGAATGTGGAAAGTATAGGGCTGTAAATGAACCGAACCTGGTTCGTTCTCCACAAAACTCGTTCATGTTCGTTCGTATAATATACGAACAGAACATGAACAAGTTTTTAGGGCTCGTGTATTAAACGAGCCAAACATGAACAATCCAAAATGTTCACAAACATGTTCGCGAAAAGCTCGTCTAATTAATAAATTAATTATAATATGTTTAAGAATTAATATTTACATATACTATATTAATCAAAATTTAAACCTGGAGGCCAGGCCTTAAAAATAATTAGCCCAAAACCCCAAGTCCACTTATATAGAGCCCAACCCCTAAATAAATTGAAGCCCAACATGAAACGCTAACTATATATATAAACTAAAAAACCTAAACCTAATCTCTCAAATCTTTTCACAACTGCACTTTTTTCCCCCATCCTCTCCAGCGTCTCTCTCCCTCTGTTGAGCTCTCTCATTCACTCTCTCTCTCGATTGCACAACAGATCGCACAACAACCCCCACTCTCTCGATCTCTCACACACAGAGATTGTACACATGGCCCTTCTCTTGCTTCACAGACAGTAATAACGTTACCCGTCTTCGCCGCCGTCATCGTCGTTGCCGGATTCAACCTGCATCGCCGGATTTAAGCACGTTTCTGAACTGCAAAGCTGCAAAATCAAGGGCTTGAAGAAGGAGCTAATTCATAAAGGGCATGTATCACCAATCGAGATTTCATTTTATAGTCTTTTTATTTTGCATCCTCATTGTATCTCTATCGTGTTTTTGATATGGCTTATAGCTTGATATTGGCTTATAACTGTTTTTATTTTTCTTTCGTTAGCTTGATTGCTTGAATGATTTGAGGGATTTGATTGAAGTTGAACACAAATCAGAGTCGAGTTTTCAAACTCGAGCTTGGCTCATATTGTTAAACGAGTTAAACGAGCCAAGCCCGAGTTTCACAGTCACGAACTTGAGCCGAGTTCGAACATTGATATTTTGACTCTTGACGAACTCGAGCCGAGCTCAAACATGTCAAAACTTAAATGAACCGAGTTCAAATCATCCATATTAGGCTCAAACTCGGTTCGTACACAGCCCTAGGTGAAACTACATGGTTTTTCCTTAGCCAGTTATTCGGCTTCACGACCTAGTAAAAACCTGGAAAAAAAAGGAGAATTGGAGATATAATTTAACATCACATTGCCAGGAATACTGAAGGCACAAGAAGAGAATTAGAGATATAATATTGGCGATTCAGGACGATTAAGTTTCTCGATTTCATTTAACTTGATGTAGGTCAATATAATTTAAGCAATCCCATCCTTCAATGGATTTCTCAGATTAGTTTCTTCTTGAGTGTGCTTCTGAGCCAACTGTAATGGAAAAGGAATTCATTTGAATGTAAACAAAACTATTGTTGCTAATACTTTGCTTCCCCCTTCTTTTGTTTGATCTATTATTGGTTCCATATAAACTGGTAATAGAACAAACTCTAACTCGCAATTATAGCAGCGTGCCTTATTTTTGTTACCTATCGAGTGGTAATACAGCAAACTCCAATTTGCAATTACATTCCGAATTACCATTATTTGTCACCCTAATCACTGACCCTGAAGGAAAAAAATTTTGCTTGCAATTTTACCGTCATCAGTAGCCACTGACATCATTAACCTCTGTGATTGTTAATCTCTTTTACGCAACAAACATGTCTCAAAAAGCAACCATCATTCCAAGAGAGAGGTTCTGCTAAACAAGTTTGCCATTTTCATCTATAATTAGTCGAGACATGCGGGTCTCCTCAAGAGACTATAATGAACCTACGAACTCGAGTTGGGGGAATTCCATCACCAAATTAGAATTTCATTATAAAAAGAAAGGTCTAAAGGGGAGGTACTGATGCAAATGCAATGAGAGGGTCAATGAACACATTTTGGTTCCTGCGGATAATCGGTCTGGACTTCGTGACAAACCACAATACAGTTTTTGAAAGAAACATTAGACTTTTGACTGAGAAACTCAAAAATCAGACATGCTTGTTATTCAGTGTATGCTTAGTGACAGTGAGAAGCTTGAAACTAAGTAGTGGACGGTTCAATGTACTTTGGGACCCAAGAGCTCAAACTAAGAGGTTGAAAAACTTGGGCTTTAGATTAGTGCTCAGGCTCTTGAAAATGAAAGATCGAAAGAATTGCTTTCTAATTTGTGTAAGTGAAGACCCTTTGGGTGAAATTAAGGTTTCAAATATAGAGCTTGAATGTTGTGGAAGTGATGCTAATGATAAGAAAGGTTGACTGTTATTCTTTCTTGCTTTGCCAATGGTATGGAGAATTTTGAAATGCTACCAATGTTAAGGAAACTTTGGAGGTGATATTTGGAATGGTTAACAGTATTAATATCAATATCAATGTATAATAAGATGATTTTTTTTTTGAGAATATAACCACATCTCCTTTTTTGAATTCTCAGCTGTCTCGTGAAGTTTGAGTTTATACCTTGAGCTAATTTTTGACTTCTAATCCAGTTATTATACCATAATTTTGGGCTTATAATTTAAAATTTTTGTTGTTGTTGTTGTTGTTGTTGTTGTTGTTGTTGTTGTTGTTGTTGTTGTTGTTAATCTGGGCTTCTAATTAACTTATTACTCTAACAATAATTTGAACATCTTAATATTCTTGCACTTAAGGCGCGCTGTGTAGCTCCTGCCTAATCCATTCCACGAGTCTTCCTTCCACTCTCTTTCTTCTTTACTTCTCACACACTCCCCGCTTCTTCGTGCCTTGTCTTCTGCCTCTCTGCCTTTTCTTCTTCCCTTCCCTTATAATAAAAATCTCTTCTGCTCTCTTAACAGATTAAGCATCTCATAACAACCCCTATAACATAACATATTGTACTCATCTTCAACCATCTTTGATTTGGCAGTAGAGGGAAGTAAAGAGGGGATCTTCTAAAACCAATACGTAGCCAACCTTCATACTACTTTCGAGCATTTTCTAATTAACAGGCACAACACAATTGCTATATTTTGTATTTTGATTCGGTCCGTATAGCTTTAGTCTTCTCTAGCAATTTTTTTTAAAACAAAAAGTGGCATTATCTTTCTCTTTAAAGTTTTATCACGGTACTCTTACAATTCGTTGCATGTCTGAATTTGCTTAGTAGGTTATGGTAATTTTGTTTGGTTAAAAATTTAACCCATCTTTCTCTTAAATATCTTATAGTACTGAGTGCAAAGATAACTCTAACATGGAGACAAATGTAAGGCAATAATAATAATAATAATAATAATGATGATGATGATGATGATGATAAACAATTTTCAACGTTAGTGATTAATGAATAGCATTACTTTGATTTTTAGAATTTTATACTCTCTTGTATTGGAGGTTATTGCTTAATTATTTTATATAGTGAACAGATGGTAGCGCTTCTTTAAGAGTTTGTTGATGTCTTTGGCTCGTTCCATAGTGACATGTCTAGTATTGATCCTTCAATTGTTCAGCATTGCCTTCCCACTTTCTTCAAGGTTAAGCCTATTAAACAGAAGTTTTGTAAGTTGAGACCCAAATGGTCACTTAAGGTCAAAGACAATGTCAAAAGCTTCATTGGGGTCATTGAGTATCTGACCTGGCTAGCCAATATTGCCTCTGTCCCAAAGTCGAGCGGTTAAGTCTAGATATGTGTAAATTATAGGACCAAAAAGGTGTATGCGAAAGATGACTTTCCCCGCCCTATCATAGACTTGATTGTAGACAATACAGTCTAACATGAGTTAGTTCATTTGCAGATTGCTTTTGCAGGGTATAACTAGATTAAGATGGCCCCTGAGGATTAGGAAAAGACAACATTTATCATTCCATTGAGAACATTTTGTTATACCATGATGCCTTCTCAATTGAAGAATGCTGGGGCTACTTACCGACATACAACCACTACTGTCTTCCATGACATCATCCACAATGAAGTAGAAGTCTATGTGGATAGCATGATCATTAAGTCCAAAAAGCGTAAAGACTGCTGCTCAATTTTATCAAAATATTTCAAAGTGTGTGTTTCAGAGTCACAGCGGGCAAGCTTTTAGCGTTTATGGTCAGTAAGCAGGGTATAGAAACACACCCAGCAAGACCAAGGCCATAATACAATTGCCTCCTCCTGAGAGTAAGAAAGAATTCCGAGGTTTCTTAGGAAGGATCCAATAAATTAGTCAGTTTAATTCTTAGTTAACAATGATTGGTAAGATAATATTTAAGCTATTTTGAAATGACCTGACCAAAGAATGAAACCACAATGCCAAATAAGCATTTGACAAATTTAAGGAATACCAACATTCTCTTGACGTGGGATATATCCGAGCTTGCGTTTGTTTCTCCGAACCATCGACAACCCGATTAGGTAGCCCAGCTGGAGCTTTCGAGAGTCGTCTAATGCTATCTATAACGATCCTATCCACGACCCAACCACAAGGCAATGCCTCCCTCAAAAGGCTAGCCAAATAGGTACTTCTAACATCATAGGCAATGTATTATAAGGGTAATGTCATACTATTTTACATCTGATGGGGAATATAACGCTGATAGGATACATCCAAGAGGGGCCGTTATTGATATCCATCACCTCAGTCTGGGAGGCAATGATTAGCTCCTTGAGAAGCTCAAAATAAACGGTTGGTTGGAGATTAGAGGAGTCTAGGGAAGGTAGTTCTTGATAGGTCTTCTGCCTGTGAGTTTTCACTACTGCCAATCGACTCATTTGAGAAGCATTCGAATGTATGAATTAGCTCTCTGGCTTTACAGAGGTAATCATTCGTCTTGAAAACACGTACTTTATACTTGCTAAAAATTTCTTTACTATCAATTGGGAGTCCTGATAATTTGGAAGGACTCGCCACATTTTGCCTTTGCCAAGTGCATTTTGGCAATAAGGGCTTCATATTAGCTTCATTATTTGAGGCTAAAAATCCAAAGTGCAAAGCATACTCAACCATCAGACCTTTGTGACCCTTAAATAAGAGTCTGATGCTGCCTCCACTTATTAGAGGAGCCACTAACATACAACGTTAAGGTAAAGAGTAATTAGGTTGGATGGTCCTACAGAGAACGATAATTGTCACAGAGAAAAAGGCATTACACAATAAAGTCAGGGAGTGCTTAGCCTTGTGAAGTATTTCAAACTTGCCAAGCTCAACTAACCAAGCCCCCAGCCGACAGTGGAGTTTCGATGTTTATGAAATATGGCAAAGGGGTTTATCGATGAGGACAAAAATATTGTGAGATTGGGAATACAATTGCTACTTATGTGTAACTACGAACAATAGAAAAAATGAGCTTTCTAGATTTGGTATCGAAACTCCAATCCTTGAAGGACTTTACTAGCTAGTAAATCAAACATTGTATCGAGTCCTTCTGCCTAACTAAGACAAAATAATTTCAGGGTTGGCGATTGGTAGGTAGAAAAAAAATACTTCACCATGAAGCATCTTGGAGAGGAGTGGAGACACAACAAGATATGCCTTTAATGCATCAAAGGAGGACTAATTAATCCAGTGTTTACTCAAAATAAGTTTAAGCTCTTGAAGGATTCAAAAAAGGGACATCTTTTTGCAAATTTTGAAAAAAAATATGATGAGTGCTGCAATGCAACTGGTGAGGACATATACATTTTTTACCCTATATGCGGGAGCCATATCCTAGATGGCTTTGATTTTTTCCAAGTTGGCCTCAATAGGGCCCAGCTTGACTTACTCTAATGACCCCAATTTTAGAAGGAGTTAGGAATTCTATTACAAGATGGAAATATCTTAGAGTATTTTGGGGCCTGTCTTTCCTAGAATAGCATTGTACAAGGACTCCAACTTAACAATCGGGAAGTCAATTGTTTGGTAGCTTGGCGTGGGGCTGCTCCCATGATAACAGTAAAGGAAATGATCCCTTGCATTACTACGGAATATCGGGTGAAGCTGAAGAGGGGGTTGATACTGATTTGACGTGCTCTTAAGCAATGTTCATTTGTGAAAGAACATCATTGAGAAGAATATATGGCAAGCTTTTGGTATTAATGAGGACGCTCTTTATGTTGTAAGAGTTAATCTGCAATGTGCTGATGAGAGCATCATTATGAGGAAGCGGTAGACAATCCAAGTCCAAATGATTATAGTTTAGGGTAACCTTCAGCCATTTGAGTGGCCCTTGGGTTAGGTTGATTTAAATTGCATGTGTTTTGCAGGCATTGTTAAATCAGCCACCAGAATTAATGACTAAAGGATCATCATTCTTCTTCTTTGCTGCCCATGTCTTGCAGTTAGAACATCCTCATAAGCCTCTCACAAAAGCTTGAGCTAGTCCTGTGAGATGATATTCTCAATCTCTTTCTTGTGCACATAGTAATCTTTTGTTGAGTAACTATGATCTTTGTAAAAGTGGCAAAGATTTTGGGATCCCTTACCTTGCGGGGGGAGTCTTCATTGACCCACACCATCAGATAATACCTTAATTTATTTGGTTTAAGATATGTTCGCAAGTGGCCGTTAAATGCTGCATTTTTCGAAGGGTTTTGATCCTTTTTTTTAATCTCATTAATTATTGTCTTCTGCTGGGATGAAGAGATGATATGGGGTGTGTTCGATATTTCCGCTAACATCCTATGTACATTCATTGGGTGATATTTGTATCTTCCTTTGCTCAATTACATTTTTCTACCATGTCAAGAAGGTCTCCCATGATTTCAGGGGGCCACTTAATGACGAGAATAAAGAGGAGTGTCAATGCGTACTCCTCTCACCTTAGCAACAAAGGTAACTACCAAAGCCAAGTTGTCAATCAGAAACATTTTGCTGTTGAAATTAGCATAATATGATTGAGGGATTCATTAAGCCCTTGCACAATTTGAATGGGCGCAAAGGGCTTTTGTGTTGCACCAGACTTGTGAGAAAATTAACACAAAAGGGTTTGGCAACTCGTCCAACAAAATATGATTTTTGGTGGGATGTGTTAAAACTACACCTGAGTGGCCCTCTTCAAGGTAACAGGGAAGGCACTACCCATAATCTCATCGAGAACGAGATGCAAATTTATGCATAAGGAAAACCATGTTAGGTGTTCAATAGGATCTTCTGAGACCTCGTATGATTAGTACGCCAGTATCTTAAAACTTGGTGTTGTTGGGAAGAGACCGGTGTCCTTGATGAAATGGTGTCTAGTAATAGCCAATATGCTGATGCCAAATTTGTTTAAAGGACATTCATGGGAACAATAGTGCATGGATATGGCGTCAAAGAATGAGCTTTCGAATAACACTCCCTTGACCGAGAGAATCTCGTGTGGCTACTCCTGCATTGTCAAAGTTAAGTGATATATGTTTGTCTATGGTTCTCCCCTTTTCCAATTCATGCAGGGTGAATCTCGTTCTATGATGCATGGACTAGTGATGGTGCATTACAGCTGCGAACCTTTGAGTTCATAATAAAGAGATAACTAAGACGTGGGTCGATGAATTGTCAATGATTGATAACTCATTGAGGTTGATGAGTTCGAGACGGGCAATTCATCGACGCCTATAACTATTTGTTGGAACATTGCACGGTCTGAAGAATAGAGAACATGTTGGGCTGCTAAGCTATTGTTCGGAAAGAGCAGAAGGTCTTTTTGTGGTAGTTGTTAATGGGGTACGCCCATATGTTAGGTTTGCTATGATAGCAGTTGTTCCTTGCTCAGTCATTCTCAGCACAAGAGGGGAGGTTCATGAGTAGTCCTGACATTATAATCTGGGTTGCGTTCCTCAGCCACAAATAGGTAGGCAGTCCTTGGGCTAGGTGGAGAGGATGACTTAAAAGCCCTATGGCTGGCATGCGGTGATGAGATAGTCTGGTCGGCTTCTTCAGGATGTTTAGAGATAACGCCATGAGATCTGTGAAGAGCAACTTACTCGATTCCATGGATGGCACAAAGAAATGTGGAGAACATCTAGAAGGAAAAACAAAGAGCTTACAAATAGATCTGCATAGCACAAAAGACCTTGTCTTAGGGTTGGTAATAGTGTTTATAATGAAAAAAAGGAGGCATCCTTCATACAGGGGGAACACTATAGGGTGATAACCACATTTAAGGGAAATCCTTTATGAGCAAGGATCCACATATAATATCTTAAAAGGGTTTAATCACCTTTAGGGTGATAACCATATCGGAGGGGGATCCTGCATGAGCAAGGATCCACGTCTAATTGCAAAATGTCCACTGGAATTCGGTCATGACGTAATTGATATTGACTAGGTCATAAGCTAAAGAGAGGTGCTCGTATGACAGGTGTCTCATGGGGATTGGGTTTGTATTTACCCATATCAATTTATAGACAAAAGAATATTTTTTATCTAAAGGAAAAGATTTCCTAATTTTTTTTTGTTTAATTGACGTACAAATGAATTTTTTCCTTATCTACGGTGTTCAGTAACAAATATAAAATTGAACAACTACTTAAACCGTAACTGACTCTATTAGTCATTGTTAAAAAATGGTTGAAACCTTGATAGCGTGGAAAATGTTAAGTTGAAAGACATTAGTGACATATTAATTAAAGATAGGTCAAGAATTTTTTGGCTCGTGAATGGTTAAGCCCAATCCTATCCGTAGTTTTGGTTGACTAAAATTTTGAGCTCACCTCGAATTTGATTTGCTTACATAATGCGCGAAATTGATCGAATCCATATGATTTGGGTTGAGATGCAGATTACAAAGATCTATTTGAAGTTATAACCTTTGATTGAATCCATATGATTTGCAATAAGAAGCAGATTACAAAAAATTACTTGAAGTTATAACCTTGATTGACCATTGTGTATAACATATGTGCTTGCATTAGACTCTGTAACAGTTCCATGTTACATACACCATTATTCATTTACATAAGCAATTGCCAAGGAAGAACTTGAAACTCTAAAAGATAGTATGGTATACTTCTTCCTTATAACAACCTTTTACCTTATATTTTCCTCAGCGTACACTCAAGGGGTGCAAAACAAATTTATGTTACAACAAAAATTTGAGGTTCATGTCATTAATGGGATACTTGATGATCCCAATCCAGTGCATGTTCATTGCAAATCTAAAGATGACGATCTTAGGATTCATGACCTTCGTGCCAACGATGATCTGCTTTGGAAATTTGGATTGAATTTCTTTAGAGGTACTCTTCACTATTGCTACTTTAATTGGGGCTCAAAAAGCCAGAGTTTTGATGTTTACAGTCAATCGTGGTACAGCCCTAAAATTAGTGCATGCTTTTGGATGGTGGAAAAAGTTGGCTTTTACTTGTCTACTTATTTGTCTTTGTGGGAATAATGAAAGACACAAAAAGGGAATCCAAGACCTATTTTTGGCGATCCAAGACAATCACGTTGAGGGACTTCTCATATTAAGTTATTGATTGTCTTGACCTGATTTAGGTCTTCGTAATTCAAGCAGTCTTATTTACCTTAAGCCCAATCATGCTCTTTTTTCCAGTGGTTTAAAAGTAAACTACAATCCACAATACAATGTAAATTACCATTCTTTTTCATTTCTCATAATCATCAACTCTCAATCAACAATTTTGGTGATGACTTGATTATGTTGATTACAGAACCAACATATTTCAAAAGCAAACATCAAACTAAAATATAGAATTTGTAGATTTTGTGTGTTCTCCTTAAGAGAATGTGACAAACCTATCCACTTGATTGGGGGAATGCCTTCACCAAACCCAATTTTCTTTTGAAAAAGAGAGGTCTTAGGTGGAAGCACTGATGCAAATGAGAGGAATAGTGAACATCTTTTGGGTTTTATGGGTGATTAGTCTAGACTTCCTGAAATATTTTTGGTGTCATAAATCTGTCTACAACGTTATTGTTGATTTTACTTCCAAAAAGTCACTTTTATGTAGAGCACCAAACCATGTAGAAAAAGGCATCATCTAGCTTTTATGCTATAGTAAATGATTTTACTTTTAAAGAGTTAAGGAAGCTTTGTTTGAACTCTCAAGTGACCATGAAAAAGTCTTTCACCAAAATTGACTTTTGAAAAGAAAAATCAAACTTTGACCACGAAAAAGTCTTTCACCAAAATTGACTTTTGAAAAGGAAAATCAAACTTTTGAGTAAGGGACCAATAGCCACTAAGTAGGTCCTTGATGATGATTGGAGGTCCGTAAGGGACCAATAGCCACTAAGTAGGTCCTTAATGATGATTGGAGGTCAGTAAAAGAGTACTAAAAGCTGCAATGTACTTTACAAAGCAAAAGTTGAAAAACTTGAGCTGCTCAATCTCTGGATTTTGAAAGTTTGGAAGAATTAATTTCTACTCTAGAGCTTTAGGTGGAATTAAGGATTTAAAGATAGAGTTTGAATGTATTAGCATTCATGCTAATGATAAGAAAGATTGAATACCATTCTCTCGCGCATTTTATTAATGTTTGGGAAAGTTTGGAAGTGTTGTCTTGAAGGCATAAAACTTGTATTTAAAAGGGTAACATGGGATCGATACTATATAAATTCAACAACAAAATCTGAGAAGGAGCTTCCAAAGGCAATTCCATTTGCAGTCTCTTTGCCATTTCTGAAACATATGGTAAAAAGGGATACTTGTCTAAGAATTATAAGGTGAGGAAATAGCAAGAGAAATGGTCTTCTAAAGACATTGTTAAGGCCATGAGATCAGTTAAGATATGGGTTGCTAAGTTTTTATATTCCATATCCTCCATCCATAGATCTGCCACAAGTAAGAAAAAAGGATCAAAGATAATATTGGTACAAAACTTGCACAATCTTATCATGTTGGTACGTCTAAACACAAGGAGCAGCAAGAGAAAATGGATACTTATAAAGGTTGCTTACATGATGCGAGATAGATCAAAGTACTCATCATTCGAACTCAAAGATGGTGGTCTAGTTACTTTTGACGACCATATGCAATATCAGGGAAAGGCAATTGGTAAGGATAGAATATTGCATTGTTAATATGTGTATTATTGATGTATCATCGATAATCAAATTAGTATGAGTAAACTAGTTGGTAAAAAGGACGTAAAGTAGCACCTAAAAGTAAACATTGTATTACTGAGCATTGTGGCCTTGTCACCTTAGATCATTGGTTAAGATTCACTTTGGCACAATGTTACAACATAATGATAAAATTTTCAATGGATTTCACAAACTAGAGACGTCTTTTAGAGAGTGATGGAAATCATGTTAATTTAAGAAGTCATAGAGCGATGAACTTGAAAACAATTTACAATTTTTTTTGTACTAGTAGTGATTTCTTGGCTTCGTGAACTCCTTACAACAGTGGAGTTATAGAGAGGAAGAACTGAACTCTCCAAGAAATGGCTAGAACTATGATTTAAGAAAGCAGAATTTGGAATAGTTTGGTGGTATATTAAAGATGGAAGTAAGACATATTTTATCATATTATCTTATCTTATTAATGTTTAACCCACCTCGCTATAGCAGCCAATTCATTTTGAGCATGGGGCATCAATGTCTTGAACAAGCCGGCGAGTCATAAGAATGTTGGGCAGCTCTCTTAAAAGGTCCCCAAGACTTAAACTGTAGATTCTCCAGAGGGACCCTGTAAATATCATTCATGTTCTTAATGCAATTAGGTACAAGGGTCTTCTCTTTATTGAAGTCAGTGCATGTAATTCAAGTAAGATGTAATCGACTGCATGAGCATTGAGGTCATCTTCAGGGTTCTGGTGAATGCCTACACTTTAAATAATAGTCCCACGTTTCCATCTCATAGTGAACTTTTCGAGAAAGAGCTTGACTGTATTCGCCCAGGAATGGATCCAATGATACTAGGAGTAAGACAAGTCAATGAGACATTTATGGAATGCTAATTTCTTCACGGCTTCGTCTTCCTCACAGTACTCCCTGAATCTAAGTACAGTGTTCGCGAGTGTTTTTTGATCTACCATTGAAGTGGTCAATTTTTAGTTGCATGTATTATGAAGGGTAAGGTTTGGTGGTGAGTCGCCCAAGCAAAGTGCATGGTCAGACAGCTTAAGAAAATTGAGAATGGAATCAATATCAACCTTGGTGATGTATGGAGTAGATGGAGTAGAATTTCCACGGAAAGTTGTGACTTTGTGTCCAGTATGGATGATTCATGCAATTGAGCCGCAGATTGGAGGCCTTGGGAATAAACCATGACAAAGATGGGTCGTCAAGGACGTCAAGTTTCAAGTGCATAGAGGATAGATGATGGTCAGTTGGTCAAGTCTAGTATGGATCGTGCATGGACGGCATTTGAAGTCCGCGGCTTCTTTAAGGTTTGCTCATCCGGGATCCCAGGGAAGATAAGCAAACATCTTGACGCATTGTTTTTGTTCAACCTTTGGGCAAAATGCAAAAAAAGAAGGATTGTCAACGGGCTGACCCTATCATCTCTACCTCGTCAAAAATACGAGATTGCCCCAATAACTCGTTCAGCATCAAGGGGTCACGCACAGAATGTAGAACCTTGTTTAGTTCAGTAAAAGGAACGCATTAGCTATATGTTCTCAAGTTGTGCTATAAAGGTCAAAGAAGAACAATTTCAATTCCTCGAACTAGCATTCTTAAAACCAAAGAGTTAGCGAAAGTGCGGAAAATTCTCCATTTTGTTATAGTTAGACCCTCCAAAATACACGAACCATCAATGACTATTGGATTTTTTTAACTCAGCACCATTTCAATGAAATTATGAGAATAGCTGGACTTCAATGGCATGTTTTGGTCCTCTTCCCTGTGTAATCAAAAAGTGAGACATTTATTGTGATGACATGCATTTGAAAAACCTAGTTTTTCAAGTGGTAATCGAATTTTTAAAGCTGATTGAAAATAGTAACAACGAAATAATGAAAATCTTAAGATCGATTCTAAATCACCATCAAGCCATCTGATGTTTAGACCCTAGATTCATATTCAAGAACTATTTTATTTGATGAAAAGTTATTAGACACCCCGTCATAGGTCTCTACTTGCTTTTATTGATTTTTGGTGATTTTTTTTATCAAGATCAAGAACAAACCCTATACTTAATTATTGGTTTGAAACCAACGCCGGGGGCTAAGTGGCATGCGTACATGATCGAACTAATCGGGATCAAAACCTCACAGTCCCAACCCTAGGGGAGGTGACCTAAATCTTGATATGTATTGTGAAAACAAGTTTATTTTGATAGATTCATAGGTCTCCAAGGGACCCTTGTTATGGAAATAGTGGGTATTGTGTTGCCAGGAGCAAACTATTGCCGCGCTGGGCCAAGGTCATGCTAGAATGCACAACCTATAGTAATCGCAGCAAGCATGTCAAGCCTCAGAAATAAAGGCGACAAAGTTCTTATTACCAAGGGCCCAAAGGACTAATGAGCAGGTGGTCGTGACATTAGAATGACAATGGTGTCTAGAACCAGCTCAAAACCTGGTTGGGTGGAGCCAATTCAAGGTGAAATCAAATGCTTGGAAGAAAGTGACAAGTCCTAATTAGGACATGGGAGGAACCCCAACGTTCTAAGTGGTGAGGCTTTGATGTCTACGATGAGATAAGAGGGATGTTTGAGAGTCTTTAAGATCAATAATTGTAGGCGTAAAACATTAGCATCCACAATGTAGATATTGGACACGTCCGTCTAGAGAAGCAGCTACAGTCGTACGTCACTCGTTTCCTCTTGATCTTCAAGGTGTTGTTCCTTTTGGATTATTGGATTGAAGCCTTGTCTAGTAGCCTTGTCTCCAATCTTGCATTATTAAGGCATGACAAACGATATCAGATGGAGGATGAACCATACCCATGATGCTCACAATCTTTAGCGGAGTCTTTAAAATAATGTCAAGGAGATGAATTCCTTGCCCGCATGGAAGTACCACAAAGTGTTTAATCCAAGTCAGATGCCTCACATGAGAATATTAGACAAACAAGTATAGGAGTGAGGATGCAAAATGAGGCAACCCGAACAAAGCTTGATGACTAATATTGTTGCGTAGGCAAAAAAGCGATACGAGTACATGGATGGAGATTCAATGCTTTAGTCCAATAATTCGGTTTAAAGTCAGGGTATGGAGCTGAATTGCTCTCTCTCTCTCTCTCTCTCTCTCTCTCTCTCTCTCTCTCTCAGATTCTCTAGCTCTGAGATTGTAGTACGATAAAATGGAAAAGTGAATGTTTTACAAATGAATTCTCAAGTCTTTTATATATAGGCATACATGGTGCTTCTCAAAGATCCATCTAACCGAGGGCGTGTACTATGGCGGTAATCGACCGAATTGCTTAGATTACCCAGTGCAGCTTCATTCTGCTCAGCTAGGAAGACTGACTAGCACATTGCTAATATAATATAAGATTATCCAGAGACGAGTCTAATTACCCTTGTTAAGTCCTAAAAAAGTGTCGAGAAATGCAAGAACCTAATAGTAGTGGGGAAGCCCTTATCCAACTGTCAAGCATAGTAGGCATAATGTCTTCAAGAGACTTATTATAATCCTGAAGGCTTTGATGATCATGGGTATAAGAATGTGACAGGTATGTTTAGCGTCACATGAGTTCACCTTATGGAAATATTTCTTGAGGGAATAACAAATCCCATCAAAACGTCCTTCACATCGGAGCACTACAAGTCGAGCCCTATGGGAGGTTGCACACTCTAGAATGGGACAAACACGTTCGATGAAAAAGGCCAAGGGCCATGCTATGGCGATAATAGAGGCTGGAGCTTGGGTATATTACACGAAGGCAAGGCATGAGCACGATCAGGTGTCACGATACAAAGGCGCAATGGTGAACGTTGTTAATTATGGACTGCCCAAGTGCCAAAAAAGGCTAAAAGTGTCAAAGCACAAGGCCATAGTTGGCATGTAAATAAGCAATCAAGGCCGTAACACATGAGCACTCAACAAAATAGGGAAAAACTATTGCCTAGATGATAAACTATAGCACAATGGGCAAATAGAAGACCCCATATCCCTTTCACGACAAGGAGGGTTTTGCTGCAAAAAGGGTTTCGTGGAACACCCCCTTTTACAGTTGGGAGTTTGGCAGCCAAGAAGGCTTCAACACACCTCCTCGACTGCCAAAAGGGGTTTGGAAGCCAAGTAGGCTTTGGCACACCTTTCTGTGGTGGCTAAGGGGGTTCAATAGCTAAAGAGACTTGGCACACTCCTCCGTCCCCTTTTGGTGGCTAACATGGTTCAGCCAAAGAGAGTTCAACACCCTAGCTTAGATGGGGTACACTCTTCAACATCTTGGAGGTTTGGTGCCTTAGCCATCTTTCGAGGTGTTTAGGCATGTTTGATGCGAGTAACGTGCCTTGAGTGGATTGCGTTTCTTTTGTTAATATTGTCACCATTGAAAAGTGTGATGTGTCACGAAAGAAGGGCTGTGTACGAACCGAGTACGAGCCGAACATGGGTGTGTTCGAACTTGGTTCGTTTAAATTTTGGCATGTTCGAGCTCGGCCCGAGTTTGCCAAGAGCCAAAACATCAATGTTCGAGCTCGGCTCGAGTTCATGATGGTGAAACTCGGGCTCGGCTTGTTTAACTCGTTTAACAATATGAGCCAAATTCGAGTTTGGAAACTCGGCTCGCATTCATGTTCAACTTCAATCAAATCCCTAAATTTATTAAAAATCCTCAAATCGTTCAAGCAATTAAGTTATAAGCCAATAATAATTCAAGAACAAGAACATGTTAGTGAAAGAGAAATAAGATAAAGAAAGTACACGATAGCTATAGATACAATGAGGGATGCAAAATAAAAACATTGTAAACAAAATCTCGATCGATCGGGGATAAAGACATATACAACGGATTGATGCATGCCCTTTATGAATCAGCTCCCTCTTCAAGCCCTTGGCTTTGCAACTTTGCAGTTCGGAAACATGCTTGAATCCGACGATGCAAGTTGAATCCGGTGACGACGATGACGGCAGCGAAGACAGGTAACATGATTACTGTCTGTGGCAAAGATGGGTAACATGATTATTGTTTGTGAAGAGAAGAGAGAGAGAGAGAGAGAGAGAGAGAGAGACTGGGGATGGGGTGTGCGATCTGTATGTGTGAGAGATCGAGAGAGGGGGGCTGTTGTGCGATATGTGTATGAGAGTATGTGTGTATGTGTGTGTGTGTGTGTGAGAGAGAGAGAAAGAGATAGATAGCTAGAGAGAGAGAGAGAGATGAGGGAAAGGATAGGGGAACAGAGTGCGGCCATGTGAAGATTTGAGAGATTTAGGTTTAGGTTTAGGTTTTAGACTTTTAGTTTATATATAGTTAGGGTTTCATGTTGGGCTTCGTAAATTGGATTATTTAGGGGTTGGGCTCTATGTTTATGAGTGGGCTTGGTGTTTTGGGCTAATTAATTTTAAGGTCTAGCCTCCAGGTTTAAATTTTAATTTATATAGTTTATGTTAATATTAATTCTTAAACATATTATAATTAATTTATTAATTAGACACACTGTTCGCTAACAAGTTTGTGAACATTTTGGAGTGTTCATGTTTGGCTCGTTTAATAAACAAGCCCTAAAAACTTGTTCATGTTCGGTTTGTATATTATACACTTAAACATGAACGAGTTTTGTAGAGAACGAACCATGAGGCGTTCGTGAACGGCTCAGTTCATTTACAGCCTTATACGAAAGTGAGTCCTAAACATGGTAATGTGTGTATAGCCAATATGGGCTAACAATAAAATCCTAGCTTCTTCTTTTCACTTTTGAAACATCTTAAACTGTTCTTAATGGTTTCACTTTCCTTTTGGCTTAAAAAGTGTTTGTATGCTTGCATGATCTTCATTATTTTGTACTGTTAATTATTGTAGAGGTGGAGTACTTCATTACTGCCCCAAAACAAAGGGAACATAAGGTTTTGGTTCGATGGGACATGTAGAAGTGTCAACGCGCATGTCGAAACAATTCGTGGCTATTCTGTTGTAGTTTTACCCCTTGGCTATTACACACTTGGTGATAGATTAATGGAGAGTTTTAAGGACATGTGTCATACTTTAACAAGCGAATTGGGTAGACCCTAACCCCTCCTAAGAGTGTTTCCATGAAAACAAAGCAAGATCTAGGTTCTTAATGATGGTCATATGCTAGCAATGTGCTTCTAAGTTACTGTATTATTCAAGGAACAAACAAGTTGGAATCGGGATAAAATCAATAGAAGCATCAAGACAACATTTACCCTATGTTCCCAACCTATCTTGGTTGCACTTAATGGTCCAGTGGGGGTCCTATTTCCCACGACACGTCGGCACAATCAACATTCAATATTCAATGTTTCCAACCGGTCAAAACATGCACGCTCAAGTCACGTGCACTTCTCACTTTTCTTACGTTACTTCGTCATGAAGAAACTCATTTTTGCACGACTCCTCATCGCGCCTCGACCGTCGCATGCCACACGTCTCCTGTCGGCGTGCCTTGGCACTTGCCCAAGGAGGTTGGCCTTGACCTTCCCCTTGGGGTGGGCCTCGGCCTCCCCCCAAGGTTGGCCTTGGCCTTCCCCCAAGGGTTGGCCCTTGGCCTTTCCCTTAGCACTTTCACTTCTCTTCAAGGGGTCGTGTGCCTTCACGACGTCCGTCGCCAGCACTGACTAGCCGACGTTCGTCGCCGGCGCCCACGCGCCATCTCCACTACCACCGTCGCCCACATCCGGGCGCCGACTTCACGACGCTAGTCATTTGGGCATCGTCTCTGCGACACTCGTCTCCCGTCGCCCGGGCACTGTCTCTGCGACCCCCGTCGCCAGCGCCTGCTTGCTATCTCCGCGACCCTGTTGCCCGCACACACACGCCGACTCTGCAACCCTCGTCACCTATGCCCATGCGCTAACTTCGCGATGCTCGTCGCTTTTCATCCTGGCGTCATCTTAGCAACACTCGTCGCCCGTCACCCATCACCCATCACCCGGGCAATGTCTTCGCGACCCTCGTCGCCTACGTGTCGTCACCGCGATCCCCGTCGCCTACGTGTCGTCACCGCGATCCCCGTCGCCGACGCCTATGTGCCGTCATCTTAAACACTCTGCCGCACTAATATAACCATGCCATTGGCTCTCTATCACACTATCGTGCCACTGGTACCCTATACACTCTGCCGCGCCCATGCATCGTGCGCTCATACAGCCGCGCCCCCTGGCTCTCTGTCACACTACCAAGCCCCCGGCATCTTACACAGTTCGCCGCGCCCATGCACCACGCCGCTGATACAGCCATGCCCCATGGCTCTCTATCACACTATAGTGCCCCGACACCATACGTACTTCATCGCGCCCATGCGCCACAATCATGTTACATTCCCCTCGGGCACCACACTCACAATGTTGTGCCCCCGACACCATACACACTTCATTACGCCCCTGCACCACAATCATGTTACATGCCCCCAAGCACCACACCATGAGCCCTCGCCATAGACGTGGAACATGCTTCGACCCACTCTCCGGAGTGTGCAGCATCCCATGGGGATAGGTAACTCCTCTGGCACACTATTTTTGCCAGGGAGCTCTTTAAATCCCCTTTTTCCAGGTAAATGGCTCCTCCGAGATGCTACCTCGGCCTGTCAGGTAGATGGCTCCTCCGGATGCTACCTCGAGATACTCCGAGTACTCCAGCACAAGGACTCACCCTCGAGGATAGGCGACTCCTCTGGGACACTATCTCAGCCAGGGAGCTTTTTAACTCCCTTTCCACCAGGTAGACGGCTCCTATGGGATGCTACCTCAGCCCATCAGGTAGACGGCTCCTCCAGGATGCTACCTCGACTCGCTCCGAGTGCTCCGGCACAAGGACACACCCCCAGGATAGGCTCGCTCTCTAAGACACTATCTCCGTCAGGGAACTTTTCAACTCCCCTTCCACCAGGTAGATGGATCCTTCGGGATGCTACCTCGGCCCATCGGGTAGACATCTCATCCGGGATACTACCTCGACGAGCTCTGAGTGCTCCGGCACAAGGACTCACCCGCGATATAGGCGACTGCTCCTGGACACTATCTCCAACAGGGTGTCTTCGTGACTGGCCTACGTGCTTCGGCACTTGGGGCTTGCATTGACACCCCTATGGACAATGACCCCGGGTCACTCCGAGATGGGAACATGTCTTCGGTGGGCATCGCGCCTAAGTTGCCTGGCAATCGAGCGTCGGGTCTTCCCCACCGCTGCTAGGCCTGTGGGACTCAGCAAGGGGGTTCTTTGGCCATACTGAGGCTGTGGGAGCCAGTCTTTCCACATAGACAGAGCGACGTTGTGCGGAGAAGGGCGGGTGAATATGCGATTCGAGCATCGGCAGCTGTGGACCAATTGGTGACGTGTTACTCCCGGAGAGCGCTATGTGTCACATGATGACACCATCATCTCAATCTCTATAAATAGAGGTCTTGAGAATTCATTTGCGGAAAGACACTTGAACATTTTCACTTTCTCACTCTAGAATTCTAGAAAGAGAAACATACAGGACCTTGACTCTGGACCTAAGCATCAGACTGTGATTGTCGTCGTATATTCACTCTACACCATCGCCCTCAGCATTGCTACCCTCAGGCTCTATCTAGGAAGCCCTTGGTCTCTGCCCTTGCTTCATCCTTATTGTGTCCGACATCAACATACTTGGCATCTGACTAGGACTGCATTCCTTGTAACACCTCCACGTCGACTGCGAACCCATTTTCCTTGGCATCATTTTGGCGACTCTATTGGGGAGGTGAGCATCGCAGTGCAGTTCGTCCCTTGCCTGACATACCCAAGCAACCATGCCTCAGCAGTGCAGGACTACGAGGGCTACCAGCCAAAGCCTCAACCTAGCCATCCAAGAGGAGCATCACCTCGAGGACCAAGAGGAGACAAGCCACAACCAACTCCAGGCTCCCCCAAGGATGGATGCACCCAATGCAGTCGCATTTGTCAGCACCACAATCCAACACCTACTCCTACCATCACCGAACTCCAAGACTCTCAATCTTCTCTCATGGTTATCATCTTAGAAATGAAAAAATCAATCCAAGTCTTGACTTCACAATCGCTGACTTCTCAAGGCCTCAAAGCTCTCCACCCTGTGCCCGCTGCTCACCCCTGTCATCACAAGCTCTAGGGTTGGCCCCTCATTCTCAGATCCAGCCTCCAGGGCCTGGGCCAGTTCTGGACACTGCATAGGTCCCAATGTCACGACCACCGCTGCCTTGTTCCTCAGGGCCCTCGACAGTAAGACTCCCGGTATCTCAGCTCGCGGTGCCACCCCTTACTCTTGCTCGAAGTACTTCGAAGACTCGCGACTCAATTGTGATGGAGCCTAACCTGAACATAACTAATCGACACCCAAACATAACTCATGCCCCCCGACTTGCTTCTATCGACCTTTCTTAGCGACCGGCCTCTAGCCGCTAACACTACCCCTATGCAAATCATACCCCAATAAGTTATTCCCCACCACAAACCCCTGTCTACCATTGTCATCCCCTCAATGCCTCAGGTCGCCCATCTGCGGGCTCTGGTGCCAGGATCATCCCGACATGATACAAACCCTCGCATGCTTTGTATGTCACCAAGCATGACCTTGACGCCATCCTTCGCCGTCTCAAGCAGTCATCCTTACCACACTCCCCCTAAGCTGTCTGGCCATACTCCTTAGTCTGGCAGCCTCGCTACTAAGCCCTACCCTGTCAAGTACAAGCAACCAGCCTTCACCATGTTCAACAGAGAGGAGGGCAATGCCCGCGAACACATCATTTGTTTTTCTGGCTCCCCAGAGCACTACGGAGAGGATGACGCTTTGAAGCTCTGGGAATTTCACAAGTCCCTAACTGGCCTCGCCTACTCTTGGTACCACCAGATCCCCGACGGTACTATCCATTCCTAGTCTGACATGGTTCAGCTCTTTCTTGACAAGTTCCACTATAAAACGAAATGTGTAACCATCGTTGACATTACTGGAATCTACCAAAACCCCGGGGAAAACCTCAACACCTATGTTACGCGATTTTATCACAAATGCTTGGAATGCACTGGCTTCAGCAAAGATGAGACCCTTGTACCCATTTGCATCAAGAACATGAAAGACACTTACATGGTCTACCTTGAAAACCTCCAGCTTCGGTCTTGGGGACATCTCAAGGAAGCTGCAAGACGCACCTTTGACTCGGTCGGCCTGTCAAAGACCCCACAGCCCCAAACTCAACTTGCCCTGGCCGCGATGGTGGAAGCAGCTAGTGACGATGACAATAGTCGAAAGTACCAATCCCAAGGAAGGGATGGGCACCCTGACAAGAGAGGATAGCAGACGCCTGCCCCCGGAATACCCATACGACTTGAAGACTGTCATAGCTCTCCTCGACACCTGGATCAATGACAATACCATAACCCTTCCATATGCCAAATCTGAACCTACCCCGAAAGACTTAGCCTATCCCAACTACTGCCACTATCATCGAAAGGTCGGTCACGACCTCAAGTGGTGCAGAGGCCTTAACTTTTTCTTTGCTAACAAGATCACGTCCGAAGAGCTCAAACTATAAGTGTGGGACATACGACCCACCCAACCAAGCCTTGGCCTACCTTAGTGCATTTTCCACACTTGCAATTTTTTTCGTTCATTTTGCAAGTTTCCATGTACGCCATCCCCATGTACCGAGGCATGTTGCCTATCTTTGTTATCAATGAAGTTACATTTTTCAGACTTAGAAAATTTTCAAGCTACATTGCTCTTGGACAAGTTTACTAACACCACCCTTGATGCCATCACCCATTCCTTGGGGGCTTCACCCCTTTCCAACCTCTTCAACCTCACATCCCATAACGATTTGGTACATGGTGTGTGGGGTGGCTCGAGCCGCACTACTAAGTCTCTACTCTGTCAGTTGACACTACCCCAGGTCTCGCGACTGCCAGGTATGCATGCAACACGCCTCACCAACCCTCCCCTGCCTCTGTCACTTAGTCGATCATCGATGCCAGCCCACCACCCTGAGTCCATCATCCCTCTCATCTCAACCTCTCATGGTTTGACATTCTTCGTTTTTCGCAGTCGGGTCACCACCCTCAGCGGCCTCCCTCGGCACCCTTGCCCGAACTCCATTCTCCCTTTGGTGGGACTTAAGAAAATTTTCTTCCATGTAGTCCCTCACCTTTCTTACCCTTTCCAACACTTAGAAAAAATTTCAACAAAATTTTTTACACCCCTCTCCATATGTTCCCTCCAACACTTAGACAAATTCTTAACACTTAGAAAAAAAATTTCAAAATTTTCATCTCCCCCACATACTTCCAACATTCACTCTCTCATCACTCTCTCTATCTTCATTCGCTCTCCCTCTCACATTATCCAACACTGCATTTTTCTCTCTTCCCCTTACCACCCAAAACCCCATCACTCTTTCCCCACAACTTATCTCTATCTCTCATCAAATAATTATCATTCACTCCCCCATTCTCATTCCTCTCATTCTCTTCTTGTACATTTTGAAAATTTTTCTTGGGGGCTCCCTCCTTAGGGCTGAAAAAAATTCAAAATTTTGAAATTCAAAAATAGTTCAAACAGGGGGGCAGCCTGCGTGCACCCGAAACCCTCCCCACCCGTGCGCCCTTTTTTTTCTCTCAGTCCCACGCCCGAACCATTCACCATTGATCCGAACAGTGCCCAACCCAAGCCCTAATCAGAAAAAAAAACTCTTACTCCCCCCAAAACCATAATCTCTTTCTCCTCTCATGCACCGCCCCCCTCTTGGCACCGCCGCCCTTCGGCCAGCATCCTCACGACCCATCGCCCCCTCGCCGGCGAACCACCTCATCCTCTCTCTTCCATCTCTTCTCTCCCCCGACCCTCGCCCACTTACGGCCACCTCATGCCACCACCGCCCTGGCTTTTTCCCCATCCTCTTTCCCCGTCTCCCACCCTGCTCACCCCTCTCCCTCCTTCTCTCCTCTCCCCCTTCCCCTCCCCCTGAGTAGCTGCCTCACGCCACCACCCCCTTTCCCCTTCCTCTTTCCCCACCCCCGCCCCCGCCCCCTCAGCCTTGACCACCCCCTCCACCCCCCTTAGCCTCAGTTGTCCCCCATCCCTCTTTCCTCTCTTCCCCCCAGCACATCCGCGCTGCCGCGGCATGCCCATCTTTCCCCCTTTTCCCTCATCTTTTTCCCCACCCATCCCATATGACTAACTCCATTAAGGCCGAGGCCGACCCCCACCGCACCAGGCTGACCCCTCATGCCCTGCCGAGGCTGATCCATCCCTATCCACTATGGCCGAACTTCGGTCACCTTCAATCTTCATCTTCCCGTCACCCGCGGCAAACCTTCAACACGCACATGACCATCTCCATGCCAACCTTCGGCCCCCATCCATTACCAAGGGCACCCTCTTCGGCCTCATACCACACCCAAGGCCTCCACCAAATTTGGTATATCTCTCCATCCCATTTTGGCCTTCAATCTCCGCTACCCACCTTGTTCGAACACCAACACATCACTGCCATTCTAAACAAAAATAATAATTTGTGACAACCAATGCGCACTCGCGCCCCCTACCCATCTCGTACTCTTTTACACTTAATTTTTTTTTTTTGCAATTTTGATCAGGCCCCGTGTCGTGACGACCCCCGACATCGACGTCCTTGGTAAGTGGTGCACGAGGTAGCTCGAACCACCTACTCATATTCATTGTTCAATGCCGCCGCCCGCGCGCCGTCTCCTTGACCCCGGGCGCCATCTCCTCGACGCCCGTCCCCCGCGCGCCGACTCTGTGACACTTATCAACCGTCGCCCAGGCGCTGTCGCCCGCACCTGAGAGCTGACTATGCACCCCTGCGCCCCATCGTCATGCCCTCATGTCAACGCCCAAGCATTCAAAGGCTTCAGTAGGTGGTGCGAGGGGTGGCTCGAGCCACATACTCTTCATCCTAACCATGCAATGACGACGTCAACGACTCTCTGGCTAAACAACATAAAAAATATTTCTAAGTGTTTATGCGTGCGGCGCCCATTCGAGTTGCCCTTCCGTGCACACAACACGCTGGAGGCTTATGTTCCCAACCTATCTTAGTTGCACCTAAGGTCCTAGTAGGGGTCCTATTTTGCACGACATGTCGGCACGGCACAATCAACAGTCAATATTCAACGCTTCTAATCAGTCAAAACATACACACTCAAGTCACGTACACTTCTCACTTCTGTTATGTTACTTCATCGGGAATAAACTCATTTTTCGAGACACCTAATCGTGCCTCTACCGTCGCATGCCGCACATCGCCCTTCGGCGTGCCTTGGCACTTGCCCAATGAGGTTGGCCTTGGCCTTCCCCTTGGGGTCGGCCGCCTCGGCCTCTATTTGGGGTTGGCCTTGGCCTTGGCCTTCCCCCAAGGTTGGCCATGGCGGTCCCCTAAGGGTTGGCCTTTGGCTTTCCCCTTAGCACTTTCACTTCTCTTCAAGGGGTCATGTACCTCCGCCACATCTGTGGCCCGAGCTGACTCGTCGACATCCGCCACCCGCGCGCCGACTCTGTGATGCTCGTCGCCCAGGCGTCATCTCCTCGAAACTAGTCGCCCGTAGCTCGAACATTGTCTCCGCAACCCCCGTCGCCCTCGTGTCGACTTCGTGACCCCCCGTTGCCTGCTCCCGCGCGCACACTTTGCGACGGTCGTTGCCCATAGTCCAAGTGTTCTCTCTGTGACACTAATTGTCTGTTGCCCGGGCACTATCTCCACTACCCCCATCGCCCGCACCCGCGCGCTGTCACAGCGACCCCGGTCACCGGCACCCACGCGTGGTCACCTTACATCCTCCGCCGCGCCCACGTGCCACGCCACTAATATAGCCGTGCTTCCTGGCTCTCTGTCACACTACCGTGCCCAAGGCGCCCTACACACTCCGCCAAGCCCATGCGCCATGCCACTAGACAGCCGTGTCCTCTGCTCTCTGTGACACTACCATGCCTCCAGCACCTTACACACTCCGCCGCGCCTATGTGCTGCGCCGCTGATACAGCCGTGCCCCATGGCTCTCTGTCACACTACAGTGCCCCCGGCACCATACGCACTTCATCGCGCCCATATGCCACAATCATGTTACATGCCCCCCAGACACCACACTCACAATGTCGTGCCTCTGGCACCATACGCACTTCATCGCGCCCATGGGCCACAATCATGTTACATGCCCCCCCGGGCACCACACTCATTCACCACACCATGATCCCCCGCCATGGACGTGGAACATGCTTCGACCTACTCTCCGGATTGTGCAGCATCCCGCGGGGATAGACGACTCCTCCAGGACACTTTCTCCGTCGGGGGAGCTCTTCAACTCCCCTTCCACCAAGTAGACGGCTCCTCCAGCATGCTGCATCGGCCTGTTAGGTAGACAGCTCTTCCAGGATGCTACCTTGACGCGCTCCGAGTGCTCCAGCGTAAAGACTCACCCGCGGGATAGGCTCGCTCTCTAAGACATTATTATATCCTCCAGGGAGCTTTTCATCTCCCTTCCGCCAGGTAGACGGCTCCTCCGGGATGCTACCTCGGTTCGTCGGGTAGATGGCTCATCCGAGATACTACATTGACGCGCTCCGAGTGCTCCAACACAAGAACTCACCCATGAGATATGTGACTCCTGCGGGACACTATCTCCGCCAGGGTGTTTTCGTGACTGGCCTACGTGCTCCGGCATTGAGGGCTTGCGTCGACACCCCTATGAACTATGACCCCCAGGTCACTCCGAGACGGGAGCAGGTCTTCGGAGGGCATGGCGCCTAGTCTGTCTGGCTGTTGGGCGTCGAGTCTACCCCAACGCTGCAGGCCTGTGGGACTCTGCATGGGCTTGGATGGGTGGCTAGGTCAAGGGGGTTATCTGGCCAAACTGACGCTGTAGAGCCAATCTTTCCAGGCAGACAGAGCGACTCTATGCGAGACAAGCCAGGTGAATATGCAATTCAACAGTCCGTCGAGTACAGGCACCTGTGAACCAATCGGTGACAGTCCGTGAAGCACAGGCAGCTGCAGGCCAATCAAGACTACATTTACCCTCAAGATCGGAAGGATGGAATCTAGACTAGATACGTTCATAAAGGCCAAAAACACCATAGCTTCTCTCAAGATTGTAATCTCTTATGTAACCAGTTTAATTTGCTCATACACACCATAGCTTCTCTCACTTAGAAGGCCAAAAACACATCAAGCTCAAACGTGTGACTTAATAGCCAAAAGCATCTCTTGAAAACCTTGGCTAAATTCTTTCTGGGTTCGCGTGTGCAACCAAGTTGCTATCTGACTTACTACAGGAAGCCCTCTGGAGATATTGCAACCGATTAGGTGACTGTCTACAATCAACGTTTAGCCATTAAAGAGAGAAAATTCAATATTTTTTTCCCTCCCTCCCTCTCATCCCTTAAGTACTTACTCTTGGTAAAGCAGTCAATTTTTTAACAATTCAATTCTCTAAAAATACATTTGGTCATCTGGCTGAGTTGGTTTCTAGCTTTAGATCAAAGCATTTAAAATGCAAGCAATTAACTGCAAAAAATCTCTCTCCACACTTCCTACAAACATTTATCGAGAGAGATCATTATATTATATCGGGGTGAGAAAATAAAGCATAGAGCTTTATTAAAGATCATCAAACACTTTAATCGCTCCTAACATGTCATGAATATTTGGCAAGCTCATGATCTTCTAAAAACGGGATGCCTTCACGACTCTCTTAAAAAGGGGATGCCTTCCTTTTAGGGACCTCAAAACTGCTTTGCAGGCCAACTTTTTGGCCATCTTCTTATCTGCAGCCGAGCATGACTCCTTGTATGCGACGCCATTTGCTTCAACCTCGACTGTGATAGATTTCACACCGTTATCACAAGACGGGACGGGTTTCTTCATGTTATAGTGTTCCTTCTGACATAATTCCGTCAACTCTCGCACAGGATGAATCCTCACCGTCTCAGGTGTAACCATGGGCTCCAGAAGAGGCCCTATGCTCCGGAAAACGGTTTCCTTGTTATACCCAGAATCAACAAATATTGCCCCAGCTAGAGATTCTATAACATCTCCAAGTACCTGTGATCAGACAAAAATATACGTAGAATTTCAGCAAAAACAAGGATTAAATATCGTTATTCAACTCATCCGCATAACTTAAATCGATTCACCAAAGGGCTTCCCCAACTGATGGAATTTGAGTACAACATTCTCAGCAGGCAGTGTGTAAGTAGGAAACAGTAAAGAGGAGCCTGTAAACAGAGCTGCCTTACATTACATATCAGGAAATAAATTTGTAAAATGTCCAAACGGCAGGAAAAATGTAGAAGACATGAAGCCACACCAAGATGCTGAGGTTGCAGAACTCGGATTGTTAAGTAAAAGCCACGAATAAGGGACTCCTAAACCTTTTCTGTGGAAAATGTTTTCTGTTGCATTTAAACAGGTGGCATCTCCTTTAGGCTAAGTTTTCAAATAGTTCGGCATTGATTCACCGACCTCACTTCATTAAGGAAGAAAAAACCAATACAACATGCACTTGCATCAACAAATGTGAATGACTAAACCTTGGGAAAAGAAGTCTCAGATTCCCAACCAAAAGTTGATTCCAAGGATAGTAGTTCGACTTGGTGAACGGTTGCAGTGATATGCCCATGAAGTTCTGATGAGGCATGAAGAATATGTTGATGTAATCCAGCCCTGACTGCAGACTGAGCGTAACAATCATTGTTCACAGAAGCTGATCTTAAATCTGTTAATAGTCCAGGAGACATTCCAGGATACGTGTAGTACAGGTGCAAGGTTATGAGATAATCCAACACTGAATCCCCAAGGAATTCTAGACGCTGCAAAATAAAAGAATTTCTTCAACGATCAGAAATGGCAGAAATCAATGAGCAAACTTTTCCCTAATGGCTCATTCAGAAAACTAGCTATCACTGGCACCAACTTCCAAGATATAAAAATCATGTTTTCGTGACATCATTGGAAAGGCAGATGCCTTTGCGCAAAGAGTTCAATGCAGGAACTCGGTAAATAATAATAGACCTTCGCTGACACACCAAATTGACAAGTAATGAGGAAACTGAGTCTGCTTGGTGGGAATTAGCACTCAACCCAGCAAACGTTAGTCCATATTTCATGCGACAGGTAAATACGCAGCTCACTTACCCCACAAGAAAGTCAAATTAAACAGCCCAGAAAAGGAAAGGTCACCAATTGTCTGGCGTACAAGATATCCACATACTATGTACTTTAAACCAATCGAGATAAGTTTAAATAAAACGGATAATTATTCTAGACAGTTCTCTTACTATTAAATTCAGGGACGTGTCTCTCTAGGCAACAAGTTACTTGTTACAGTAACAACAACTGATAATTGAAGTTGTAATACATCTAGAGCTATAAACTTGGACAAATACAAACAAGTCACTTTATCATGCCTAATATTTGATATGTATCTGCCAAGAAGTAATGAAAGTCAATCTAGAACAAGAAAAGAGCCCTAACAATAACAATTTTAAGACCTGCTCTTTTCGCGTATGAGTTCTATCTGTCTCGCACTGAATATTACCTGATAACATCTTGGAATCTCGGGTAGCATGTAGGAACCATGAGTCAGAGCTTCGACTAGCAGAGAAGCATCACGGAACGAGTACTTCAATAATGATTCTAGGTATCTAATATTAATAAGATTTTCAGGATGTACTGGAAAGTGCCTCTGATATGCTATATTGAGAAAATCCACCTTTATACCTAGCCAATCCATAAAGGACAAGGCTGCTGCTTCACCACCTGAGCTAAGGAAAGCACCAATTAGTGCCTCCACTACATCAGCTACTGCCTTACCTTTTACCTTCCTTCTCCCCCTGCTATAGGCTTTTGTGGTAGTAGAAAGCAACTCTTCCTCCAGCGTGTAATGTCCACTAGGATCACCAGGAACAATCCACATCTTAGGCTCAAAAGGTTCATTGCGAATAAATCCCTGCAAAATAGAAAACACCATGTGCATTAGTCATTGAAATCATACAATGAAAACAACTAAGATGCAATCAAGAAAAGAGATGTTTGGAGGCTATGATGCACTCTAGAGCACTAAGATTCATGAAGAGAACTTCTTGTTCCCATCACCTATTTGCATCAAGGAGCTTGTTTGATCAAAAAGTATCTTTAATATATAACGCCAGCATACTGCTAGAAATGCTATAAAATTGTGAATATAAGTTCAAAAATGTTTGCCTATAAGTGTGTTAAAAGTAGACGCCTTCGCTTGTTCTCTCATGTTAGGACAAAGATGACCAAAAGAAACCGCAAAGTCATATCTTGATAAATATCGCAAGATCCATTGGAACATTGACATGTTAGTACTGCTTCAAAAGCGAATTAAATCCGTAGTTTAAGACCATAAATTCCAGAAACACAAGAATCATATTCAGCTCAAATTATTCAACCTTTTAAAGTATTGTATAATTTCTATTATATGGTAAACTGAACTGCCAAAAACAAACTACAAGTCAAACCATCAAACTACATTCACATCCTTCACGTCCTATCACAATTACAAGTTAGATACACAAGTGCACCGTCCTTGCAGGTAAGGCAAAACAGAGGCATATTTTTAAATGCAATTTGCGGAGCTAGAAGTTATGTTTTTGACCACACAAACTGAGACAAAAGGGTTCGCATAAACGCCCATGCAGAAATTTAAATAAGACTGGAATAGAAAATTTTTGCCGCACAATATAGAAAGTGTTCTGGCAAGTACGATTTTTACCGGGATTTTACGGTCACATCCAAGCTTGCATAGAGTAGCATTCGAAATTATTTTATCCTTTTTAGCACTCAGAAGGCCTTCATGATGATTTTGATGCATCGTGAAAAGCTGCTGACAAGCAGCATACTTGAGAAAAGAATCTCCAAGAGTCTCTAGTGATTCCAAGTGAAATTTCTCTTGGCATCGCTTCGTAGTGATTGCTTCCAAAACCTGAGATAGGCAAATCAGTTACTGAAGATCAAAAGAAAGGGTCAAAAGGAAAATTCTGAAATAGATAGTAGAAGTCTGGAAGATCAATTTAGGTAAGTTTGATCTAAATTTTCCTAACTGAGAATATCTTGGGGTGTATCCAACATCTGAATGGATCTTCCAACCTTTACTTTATTAAAAACAGAAAACTGGCATCTGTGAAATATCTCAGCAGTATTCCTGCATGCAATGTAGATAATGAAATTGCCAGGCTTATGCCTACGCATGTGCATGTTGGTGTACAGTTATTTGGTTGTGTGCATATCAGCATATACCAGACCCATATGTTACAGCATCCAACTTGCAAAACCAATTATCACGCAAAAAGGCTCACGTCATTTGAAGACTGAGTCTAAAAGAACCACATTTTATGTTACCATCTACTCTAAAAGCCATAGTTATAAATACCGGTTTGTCCATAAAAAAAGGCACATACCGGTAGCTATCATCTCTACTCAAGCTCCACTTTTGTTGCTCAAAGTCTCAAAAGTGTTGTTTTATAGTGTCACTAAAATAAAAAGTGTAACTCAGATGTTACAAAGTGCAGCTCAAATAGCAATTCCATTTTTTATTACTTAAAGAGTCTATTAGGTACTATACTAAGCTTTGTTTTATAGACCATGAGAAACTGAACATCATGTTGCATTATGCTTATAACCTTGATAAAGGAAATGACTTTTGAGGAAAGCTATTATATTGACAAGTCACGTACGGCAGAGAGCAGCCCACATTTTTTGTTTGTCCATAGATGCTTTTTAATCCAACAGTCTCAGTGGCTCACCCAAGCACATCGATCTTAATGTTCACCAGTTACACCCGCCCTCCTTTTTCTTCTAATCCAAGAAGTCTGCTTTGATGAACACTATTTCAATTTACACTGGCCCTCCTTCCTCTGTTTTGATTTCAATTTACACAATGACCCCTCCCACTCTCTCTCTCTCTTTAGGCCCGCCAAACCGGAAGTCTTTGACCATGTTAAGCTACCATTTGCTCTAAATACTTGAGGCGATAGAGAGTGCATCCAGAAATCCAACACAAAGCTATGCCCTACTCTACAAATGTGAGGACGGATATTTATTGGAAACAAATTTAAATGACAGAAGCTCATGCCCGTGGGGTCCAACAGCGGTCTTCTCAAGAACCAGCCACACCAGTATGAGGTGGCTGGTGCATCCCCCAGTGCTTTGAGATTCTTCCTTAGGTTGCAACCATGGCCTCTGGTACGTACTTGGAGCTAGGGAGACTAGGCCGAGGAATTGAAACCATTTTCCGGCCCAATTTGACCAAAACGCTTAAGCCAAAAGTTCATGGGTCTTTGGTGTACGTCAACCCTTCATAGCTTACTGATCTTTCACGTGTTGGATGGGAAGCTCCACAGGCTAACTCACAACAATCTAATTTCCAACTTATAGACATTGCCATATGAGTATCCTTTGAAAGGATCTATTTGTATTATGCCTCTGATTCGAAGGGGGGGGGGGCGCAAATTTACTTCTAGGCAAAAACTCTTTAAGATCTTTGTTTCTCAAATTCTTGTCCTTTGGCATGCTGAGCCAAGTAAAGCATGTATTTTTCTGAAGCCAAACGGGCCTGAGTTTCAGCAATGAAGAACGGTCATGAGTTGAGCCTGAGCAAACCGCAATACTTCGCAAGATGAACTAGAGCAGACCCAAACGAGCTGGAAACTCAGCTCAGTTGCAGCTCTATCAGAAACACAATTCAGTGGATGAAACAAGACCTAACGAAATTTGACCAGGTGTGTGTGGGTCATCTGGTGGCACATGGCTACCTTATCTCCCTTAGATAATCTTTCAGCAGAACCCAACCAAGTGCTAGGCCCTCGACCTTCTTGGCTCAAGCTCGGAACATCTTGGTAAAGTCAGGAGCAAAGACAGACCGAGGTTTCAGTATAAAAGCAGCTTAAAGTCACAAGCTCGCATTCTATCAAGTTCACAGTTAAAACTTCTTAGTATTAAGAGCACAGTTAGGGTACCTTGAGGGTTGGAATAACAACAGTTTGCTTGCAGCGGTCCACGAGCATATTTTTCAAGTTCGCAGCTACGAGCAAAGACTCCACTCGATGCATGATAGAGGGAACAAAAGAAAAAGTATAAAATGTGTTGACTGATATAGGTGACATGATGATAAAACAAAGTTCCGGAGGCAATTCAACAGACACATTGCTTGGTTCTACAAAAGGAAAACATAATATCAGCCACAACAAACATTTCATGACATAAGGCATAGCCCGGAGTAAATTATTGAATTGCTAGGTATATTTGACAAGTTACTACAGTACCTATCATTTCTTCGGCAAATTTCTTTGTTATATTTATAGATCTACAAGCTTGATTCAGAAAATAACGTAGAAACTTCAAATCTGCATAAGACTAGCAATGCTAACCCAACACTAATTGCATGTCCTGCGGGTTATACTTGATGGAAGCCCAACTTAGAACTGATGGAAATAAGTCATGCATTGACCTTAAGTCCCATTTCCTTTTAGGAGATCACATATAAGGTTACTACTTGTAATTTCCTTATAAAGGGGTATGGGTGCCAGAGAAGGACATAAGGGATATTTGCTTTGAGTTGGAACTACTTAAGAAAGCAGATTTGCCTCCTAAGCATTTACCCTAAATATCAGGCAATGGCATAGTTTTGTTTTAAGCCATTCGTGTAAAGTACCAAAAGCGAAATGACCCAACCTTTCTCCTTCTGTCGCCTACATCTTTGAAGGTGATTCTGGACTGAAGATATACGTCTCCCATTAAGAAATGATTCTCTTTCAAATTGCAATGTAATGCCGTGCCTAGCATCATAAAAAGTGTACCATTCACTTGAGATAATACATATGAATACCATGCACCTAATTACAGTGTTGGGAGGAAAATTAACACTTGTGGCTGAAAAGTTGCTACAAACCTTCTTTCATAATATGCCTTGTAAGAGATAACTTCGCCATGCTTTTGTTCTAAAAGTGAGTTCCCGTCCAAATTATCAAAAATACCCGTGATGCAGTAGACATGACCGTTATGAGGCGTGTAAACCAAAGAATTCTCCAACATGCATCTGCATACCAATCCATTCTTCGTGTGTACACCACAAGCCTTGGGAGAAGAACAATATTTGTGATCATTAAACATGTTCTCGCAAGAAAATAGCACAGAACTAACACTTCTCCAATCAATGCAGAAAGGCTTTTGAGAGGATATAGTAGATGGAAGCAAGAGGTAGTCAAGTACAGCAAGATCAGTCCTTAAAATAGAGGCTCCCAAAACCTCCAACTTCGTCCAATTATGATCTAGAAGAACTCTCAAAATTGTGATTTGAAACCTCTGGCACAGCAGAACCTGCAAACACAAAATTGATATGTTTTGTTTCTTTAATGGATCCAAAACCAAAATATATAAGCACTTGAGCATGGACACTAGATACATCACCTCCTCAGAAGTAAGACTAGCAATTCCTACATATTTCAAGCCAACAGTCAAAGTGCCTCCATCAACGTCCAAGTCAAAAGAAGGTTTGTCACCAAATTCAAGCTCAGTTCCCACTGCAAGCACGATATTGTGAAGTATGTGCTCATATCTAAAGCTCTGTGCTAGCTCAATTAAGTAGCAATGGTAAGTCTTCAAAGGATCGTTTGCATTTTGACTAACAAATTCTGACGCGACATAGTTAACTTGTTCATCAACATAAGGTTCAAACCCTACAATTCAGGATGGTATTAAATTATTAATTAAGCAAAAGGAAAAATAGAAAAAAAAATCGTAAACTGTCACTAATTCAAGAATATACAGTTGAGAAAGCAACTGATACTTGTCCATATAAAGTTGAAACAAGTTACAAAGGAGAGAAGATGTACATTACCTAATTGTTGTGCTTCAGCTTCTTCGACAAGTATATCTGGCACAAGATTATCAGTTAATGCACCAATCTGATGAAGCTGCTTGCATGCTTCAAGGCACGCAAGCTGCTTCAGCATTTTAAAACTTCCCTGAACACTAATACTTGGTAACGGGCAGCTTTTGGGAAAATACAAAGTGCAAGTCTCCAACTCCCTATCAATATCACATCTGGGAGAGGCCTTGAAGTACCTATGAACACCAACCAAAAGATAAATATTTCAGGTTATGGCACATACTTAACACAAGGAGCTAAGAAGAAACTTGAGAAAGAGATAAAAATCCAAGAAGAATAGAGCACAAACCCATCAGAAGGTAGTCGCGAGCAATAGAAGTATATCAAGCCCACACTGGAACTTAGTGTCACTTTTGCTCCTGTACCTTCAACCTCATAAAAGATTTCATTATAGAGGTCTCTTTGAACAGGCTCACAAGGAAGGGAAGCATGGCGCAAAGACTCCTTCCTCATTACGTCTCCACTGGAGAGATAGTTCTCTACTCGACTAAGCGTAGAAGAATCCCCACTAAAAATCCACCCAGAAAGATAAAAAAAATGATAAGTACCTCTCAACCATTATTTACTTCTTACTCTCGTTGAATATTGTCATCTAGGAAACAAACGAAAAACATGCTATCATTTATGCACTATCTCAGTTGCCACTTAGCAACACTTGCACTTTGGCAGATCACAAGGAGGCCAGAAATTAGGAAATACTCATTTTGAACCCTGCAGCAATGACTAGAAAACCAAAAAAAAAAGGGCAGGTTGCACACCAGGCCACTCAGAAATTCGTGCTATGATGTTTATGAAAGTCAAAATGATGTACCTTTCCACCAGTAACAGAAAAATAGAGTTTTGCATTCTAGCACGACCTCGGGACTGAATAAAGCTACAAACAGTAGCTGATGGATCAAATCTGATGACGAGGTTGCAACTCTGAACGTCCAAACCCTCCTCAAGAATTGATGTAGCAACAATGATGTTCACCTGCATTACGTGGTGCGAGAACATATTATTATCAATACATAGTCTTAGGTTTGGCAATGTACTCTGAAAGATATGACACAGAATGTACCGTGCCCTTACGGAACTCATCAACAATTCGATTCTGTGTATTTCTACTCTGTGCCAGGAGGACAGAATGATTCCCTGCCATGTATTCTGTCTTCCATTCACTTACTTTTGGAACCTCACTAAGCAGATTTTGAAGAACAATGGCTGTAATCACCCTTTCTACAAAAACAATGCATCGTAAATCCTTCTGATCCCTGCATTCATTAGCGCACAAGAAATTTTATCAACTAATGCTCTAAGCCCAAGATTCGAAGATTTTTTTTATGCAGTCAAACATTGTCTACTACTGAAGTACAGTTATCATCCATTCTTGATCATGCTAAAATCATGCCCCAATAACGTATAGAGGCTTTACGAAACGAATTCAAGACTACTTTAAAGCTAAAACGTTGAAAATAAAGAAAAAGATACTAATGCAAAATCCAGAAACCTGTATTCCAGAAGAGATTCAATGAGACACACAATTTTCATAGTAAGATAACCAGTCTCCGGAGTTGCTTTCATGCAATCACCAATAACCCAATCTGGGCCAGCAGAAGGATGAGGAAGAAAAAGGACAGGAAATTGGATAACCAAGTCAGAGATAGGTAAAAACGTATTAACCAAGAATTGTCCAATTACAGCTCTACATGAAGGAAAAAAAGGTACCAGATGGTATGCGAGTGGAGAAAACCTTAACCGCATCCAAACTGAAATCCCTTACAATTGTCTCACCGCACACGTCCAATTTACCCCATGACAAGATGTCAATTTCATCACATGACAGGGACTCAGCCGCCTAATACAAATGAGAGTTGTTCGTTGTTTCTAAATACATCAGTGCCACTAAGAAATCAAACAAACTGAATGGCCGAATATATACCTTCAATGCCAACCAAACACCCAGTTCACTCAAACAGAACAACAAGGTTGTAAACAGCTTAGACAATTTTTTCCTTGCTGATTCCATTGCAGATGCTGAGAGATTTGACCCTCTGAGAGACGATTCATGCTGGTACGTACAAATACAGGGTTAAATAGGAAGACTGCTTGGTAATGAGTGATATAAATAGCAAACAATTAGCTTCCAATTTCAGCGACAACAGAAGTGCAAAACGTTATATACCAAACCTCATGCAGAAGCTCATCCACCCTGTCTAAATCTCTATGAAGAAATTTTCTGAATTTCTTACTTCTAAGTTACACTACCAGAAGGCTACATTTATAAGGAAAGGAAAAGTGCCAAAGGCTGGCAGATTCCTTGATATCCGGCTATACAAAAAAGGAACTAAATCACATACTACAAAATAGGAAACAAGAAACTAATGCCTCTAAATCAGGGATTTATGACTAATTACAAAATCAGGAAGTGACAACTACTGACAGCCTAATAACCCCGAGGTTCTTGGATCCAAATCCAGAATTCCACACTCCCCCGGAAGCTGAGGAATGTATGTTGATCAGTCCCAGCTTGGGAAGATGTAAGTCAAATGGACCTCTAAGAACGGCCTTGGTAAGTACATCTGCAGTTTGCTGCCGTGTAGGAGTATAATCAACCTCTATGACCCCTTGATCTATCTTCTCTTTAATGAAGTGACGGTCAATCTCTATATGTTTGGTTCGGTCATGATGAACTGGATTCTCTGAAGTACTTATAGCTGCCTTATTATCGTACATCAGCTTCATAGATGTTGTAGATGGACAGTGGAGTTGCTCTAGAAGTCTCTCCAACCACATTCCCTCCAACCACATTCCCTTGCAAATGCCGTAGGCCATGGCTCGGAATTCTGCTTCAGCACTACTGCGTACAACAACTGATTGCTTCTTACTCCTCCAAGTAACTAGGTTGCCCCATACAGAACTAGAGTAACCAGAAGTTGACCTTCTATTTGATAGTGATCCTGCCCAATCTGCGTCTGAGAAGATTTCTACACCAAGAGTAACACCCTTTTTGAAGAATAAAATCCTCTACCTGGAGTCATTTTAAGTAGCACAATATCCTATACACAGCTTCTTGATGCTCTTCTAAAGGGTTGTTCGTAAACAGACTAACCATACTTATTGCAAAGCTAATGCCAGGTCTTGTGTGAGACAAGTAGATTAACTTCCCTATTAGTCTTTGAGATCTTCCTTTGTCAACAGCAGCTGAGTATTATTTTAAGCCGACCTAGTTGACTGGATCCATGGGTGTATCAGAGGGCTTGCATCCAAGCATTCCTGTCTCTTTTAATAAGTCAAGGGTGTATTTTCGTTGCAAAACTGAAATACCCCTGCTTGACCTTGCTACCTCCACCCGAGAAAGTATCTTAACGTTCCAAGGTCATTAATCTCAATTCCCTGCTTAGAACCTATCTCGTCATCATTGTTCCCTTAAACAATTATGTCATCAACGTAGATATTAAGGATTGTGATCTTATAACTAGAGTGTCTTTTGATGAATAGGTTTTGATCAGATTGCCCATGTGAATATCCCTACCTTTTGATCCCCTTAGTGAATCTCTCAAACCAAGCTCTTGAAGATTGCTTAATCCCATAGAGTAATTTTTGAAGGTCGCAAGCCTGATTGCTGTTACCGGGATGCTTTAAGCCCGGGGGGATTTCCACGTAGATTTCCTCTTTAAGATCACCATTGAGGAATGCATTTTTAACGTCAAGTTGACGCAGGCACTAGTCAAGGTTGGTTGCCAATGATAGTAAGACCCAGATCGTATTTCAATTCTGCAACAGGAGCAAACGTTTCTTGCCACCAGCCTTGCTTTATACCGGTCTATACTTCCATCTGCCCTATATTTGACATTAAAGACCCACTTGCATCTCATAGGATGTTTTCCCTGAGGCAATTGGGTAAGTTCCCACGTGACATTCTTCCATAATGCTTAGATCTCTTCATTCACTGCCTTTCTCCACTCAGGTTGTCGTAAAGCCTCTTGTATGTAACGTGGAATCGTAATGTGCTCCAGATTGGTGGTGAAAGCTTGAAAGCTAGGAGACACCTTCTCATAGGGAAAAAAAACTGTGAGAAGGGGTGCTGGATACAAGATCTGACCCCTTTTCTGTGGGCAACAAGCCTGTTGAGATCATTTAATAGACACAAGTCACCTATGGAGGAGCTAGAGTCCGAATTACCTTGAATGACCTTAGTGGGAGTTGGACTCAGGACATCAGTTTGGCAAGGCTCAAGATGCATTTGCAGTTCCACCGGTTTAGGATTCTTCTGGCACCTTGACTAAATGCTAAGCTCCTTGTTTCCTCCCTCAATAAGGCTAGGATCCGATGGTTAAATATCAGATTAAGAATGTTTAATGCCAGGTTGAGAATGAGACTCGGGTAACCTCAGAGAGATGTCAAGTGTGGGAATGTCCCAAAACTGATATTCTTCTTGGTTTATAGAATTCTCCCCCTGAATATGAGTTTTGGGATAATATAGCACATTTTCAAGAAAGGTCGCATCCATAGTGTTATAGATTTTTCGTGTAGTGGGACAGTAGCATTTATATCCCTTTTGATGAGAGGAATAACTTATAAAAATACACTTGACAGACTTTGGATCAAGTTTACTTCTCTGATGAGAGGAAACATGGACATAGGCAGAATACCCGAAAACTTTGAGAGGAATATTATTCACTATTCGTTTTTTAAGGAAAGATTTTGAAAAATACCTGGCAAGATGTACCAAATTTCAAAATTCTTGAAGGCATTCTATTTATCAAATAAATTGCAGTTAAAACTGTCACCCCCCAGAAGTATTTCGGAACGTGATAGGCAAACATGATGGATCGGGCTACCTCCAGCAGGTGTCTATTATTTCTCTCGTCTATCCCATTCTGTTGAGGGATCTCTACACAAGAATTTCGGTGAATAATCCCCCATTTACTAAAACATAAGGTCCAAGCATTGACTTGAAATATTCTTTAGCATTATCAGTCCTAAACACCTGAATCTGATTATGAATCATGGAATCAAGAGATTTGAAATTAGATCATGTCTCTTATTTATCCTTTATGAGAAATACCCATGTAACTCGGGTATGGTCATCGACAAAATAAACAAACCGTCTAGCACCAGAAATATTTTTAACCACGAGAAGGTTCCCAAATCTCGCTATGAATAACATATACTGGTTTAGAGAGTTTTTAATGTTAGGAAGCATAGGAACTACGACAATGCTTAGAGAGCTGACAAACCGCACATTGGAAAAACTTGGGAGGTGTATTAAATAACGAAAGAAACAACTCGGATAAATAGAGAAAGTTTGGATGTCCTAGGCAAAAGTACCATAACATTATTAAACTTCCTTTATATGAGTCTAAAGACAAGCTTGAACTAGAACAGAATTGTTTGTTGTAGAGAGGAAAACATGACGCGCTCGAGTATCTTGTTGATCATCGGCCCTAATCCGGTAGAATCCTTTGCTTTACTTAGCAACGCAGTTTAAATCTTGAGTGAGTTTACTGATTGACAGTAAATTGCATGAGATTGGGAACCAAAAGAACTGAGTTGAGAATTAGTGTCTCCAAGATAATCATTTTCCCAATTCCACCATGGAAAGAGAGCCATCTGCAACGCTGATTTTTTGTAATTCTCTTGACACGGGTTACACTCACGGAGTTGTGATACATCACTTGTCATGTGATCTTGGCTCCAAAATCGATGATCCAATCTGATGAGTCCTCAACTTTAGTATGGAGAGTAGTCAAGAAGTTACCTTTTGAGCAGTGGATCCGGTTGAGATAATAAAGGCAAGAGATGATCACGGACTGAACATCTTTTGCAGCCATTCTACTTGTTCTCTACTGAACACGACAGGATCACTTGTTTTTCCTTTTCCTTCAGAGTCAACTACAAAGCCCTGGACTTCCTTCTCTTTATTCAATTCCAATCTGCTCGCTTGGTATCTTCCAACATGTTTCTTTGATACGGCTCGGACAACGTCAAAGATCACACGAAGGTCTACCTTTTCTTCCCCGTGCATCACTGGTGGAAGTTGGCCATCGAGAGACAAAAGCTGATCCTTTTTGGAATACTTGAAGATGACCCTCAAGAGACAAGAGCTAATCCTTCTAGAATACTTGAAGATGGTAGAGTACCCATCATCAGCTTCTTCCCGCTTTCTTCCCTCCTACTTTATGAGAAAGCTTCACGAATGGTTGGAAGAGGCTTGGCTCCAAGAATTCTCCCCCTTACTTCATCTAGATATTTTTCTAGTCAAAGTAGGAACTTGAAAACCCTTTCCTTTTCAATGATCTTCTTGTATCGACTTGCATCAGCCAGGCACTCCCAATCGAGACCTTCAAACCTATCTAATTGATGCCAAAAACGACTAAGAGTGTTATATTATAATGTCACTGACATTTCACCTAGCCTAAGATAATGAAGAGCTCCTTTAATGTCGAAGAGATCCGCTGTATTATCATTGTCAAAGTAAGTTTTCTTTGTTGCCATCCAGATTTCATAGGTAATATCATAAAACAGAAAGTTCTATCCTTCATTGTCCATGGTGTTGATTAACCAGAACATAACTATGTTGTTCTCGGTCTCCCACATCCTAAAACTCGGGTCATCCTTCTCGGTGGACTTGCAGCACCAGTGAGGTAATCATCCTTACCTTTTCCCGAGATGAACATCATCACTGATTTTGCCCATTGGTGATGCTTGTGGCCGGTCAATTCAGGTTTTGTGATGAGAATAACCGAGCCTTCTGAACCACCAGTACTCACAGATTCTTGGCCTAATAAAGTCCCGGAGAAGCTGCTGGATTCAATCGCCATAGAAGTTTTAGTGTTCAGGTCGAGTAGAACATAGAAAAGTAGAGAGGATCTATTTTACTATCGAATCTTAGAAGAAGGAGAAGAAAAATTCTGATCAGAACCAAAAACGGGCAAGAAAAATTTGCCCAGAAATTTTGCTCTAATACGATGAAGAAATTTTCTGTATTTCTTACTTATGAACATTACACTACCAGAAGACTATATCTATAGGGAAAGGAGAAGTGCCACAGGCTAGCAGATTCCATGATATCCGGCTATACCAAAAGGGAAACTAAATTACATCCTACAAAATAGGAAACAAGAAACTAATGCCTCTAAATCAGGGATCTACTACTAATTACAAAATCAAGAAACTGACAACTACTTACAGACTAATAACCCCAAGATTCTTGGATCCAAATGCAGAATTCCACAAATATTTGGACCAGGCTATAATATTTTTGCCTCACCGTCCTAGACTAACATTTCGTGTTAAAATGCATGCAAGCAAGTCAAGTTTACCATTAAAAATCCCTCATGGTGTATATTATTCTCTTGAGGATGAGATTAAATCGAGTACACGATGAGGAAACAAAATGAGCATATGAAGACACGACAATGGAAGCATTAAAGTAAGTCAAATATTTTTAAGCATTCTTAGTGAGAAGTCTTATGAAAAAAGCAATGAGAAAATCCCACAAGCCTGGCATTCATTCAATGTACTGAAAAAAGTAACAAGGACGGGCTACAATTACATAAGAGCAACATTTTGCCTCAAATGAGCATAACATACCTTTGTCTTCAAACTCCTCAAATCATTTTTTATACATTCAGATAACTCGTAGGGTATATCCAAGTGTTTGTAGAACCTCAACTTTGCAGTCGGAAATGGAATATACGCGGCCAACACTGATTCACTATGACATGTATACACCTTCACCCAAAGCAAAACATTAATCACTTGAAAGTAAATGAGAAACCTAGTTTTTCACTTGAAAATTTCGGACCAGAGGAGAGGTATTATAAAATTCAATATCATTAGCCACCCTTCCAAGAATGCCACTTATGTGTCTTGATTTGTCCAGTAGGAATTCGAATGATATAAGTTATTGGCTCATGATCAAAATAAAAGAAATTTATACGTATCAAAGATTCAAAAATCAAACTAATTTTCACTACGCAGGCAGAGGTTCAAAGCAAAGACATCCTTCAACTATGAACTGTTGTTTGGTGGCAGAGGTTCAAATGAAAGACATACTTAAAGCTACTACGGTTCAAATGAATGCAAAATGCAGATAACTATCTCTAGTAAAATGCTAACAAACGCTCTCAAATCTTTTTTTTCCCTTTAAAACAGCTTAAGCATGTGTACATGATTTGAACTGCAATGAGATGGTTCAAAATACAATTTATCCCTAAAGATTTTGTAACTGAGTGCATTTCAATTTTTTTAAAAACAAGAAAAAGAAGCAGAAACATTGAAAAAGAAAATAAGAGTACAAAATTTCAAACGGTAAAAAAACGAAGGAAAAAAGAAAGAAACAATTAACAAGCAACCTTTGAGTTCATTAGATTCTCGAGTTCGCGAATCTGTTTCCAGTAGGTCAATTCAGAGCTTGAACCTGGACCAAAGAACTCATTAGTAACTTCACTTCACTGGAATTAAGGGCAGACAACTGTCAAACTTAAATATGCAATTTATGAACTCAATCTTGTAAACCTTTTGCTTTTACTGGAGAAGCAGTCATCCCAAATATCCTAGGAAGCCAAGAGCCGTTAGACTTTAAACGGTCGTAAAATTCCTGAAAATACACCAGAATTAGTTTAAAGCATAATATTCTTACTAGCAAAACAATGAGAGCAAAGAAAGGGGAACAACTAACTATTTTTTGGTATCGGTAACTGAAACAAGTTTCGTATAAGTTTTGCTAGTTTAATCATACGATCCATAAATTGAAGCCACTAATGGAATGACTTGCTGGACTGATCATCCAGGCACCAATATATGATGAATAGATGTCTCAATTATCTGTAGAGCCAATTGTGTCACTTGTTGCAAGCCATAATCTCTCAACTACTTTAGCCTTAAATGTACAATTGTGTTGCATATTGGCCAACACTAACCCGATAGGCGTCGACTGAGTCACTTACTCTATTCTGCCATGTGCTACAATTCATATTAGCCATGCAAAGGTCTGAGAATCCACATAATATTTGAACCTTGAATTCCAACAAATTAAATAAACCCAAACCTATTTGCCAGATGAAAAGATCTATCACAGAGGTTCTAAGGAAACTCACTGTCATGATACAAGCATAGGGGTGTTTGCCTCTAGCATTGTGGCATTCATCAAATATTAGAACCTTTATCATGTCCAGTTTCAAAAAGCTATGTCTCAAGGCACCAAGTAGAATAGCCGGTGTCATTACAAGCACCTGAACACACATTAAATCGAAAGAGTTGGGTGCATATTTCATAATAGATCAATTTCAACATAGTAATATCATGGAATAGCATCAGACTGTAAAGAAAAAAGAAAATTGTTAAAGAAAAACACGCTACAGAGACCACAAATTTTAGTTTTTTAGTCCAACATTAGTCGGACTTCTGTCCCTGTGACACATCCCAAACATAAAAATAAACCAAAAAGAAGGAGGTCAGTCAGTGTCACTAGAGATTGGCACTCTTCGTACAACTGCGGCAAAGGGTGAAACACATATGAATAGGAAAGAGGAAAATTTGCAAGGACAGAGATAAAACTAAGATTACTTTTATGGACCCAAATCATCGTACATGAAAGAACAGAAATCACTGCATTTCTCAATGTACTCATGTGGTCTCTGCTGGGTTTCTTCCATTTCTTTCTTTTTCAACATTAACAGTAGTCACGGATTAAGAATTTCATTTCTTTCACATCGCTAACAATGTAGGTATCAGAGTAAGGTTGGATCCTAATCAGTACTCGAACTGAAAATAGATATAGATAATAAAAAAGTCAAAACCCACCTCAAATTCATCATACTGCTGCTTCCAAGTGGCTGCATCCCAGTAATCAACACCCATTGCTCCCCAGTACTTCCCCACTTTCAAGTCAGTGTGCATTTCAACAGCATCAGCTTGCTAGTAACAGCATCACAATCCACACACACACACACACACAAAAATTCAAATTCCACTCTAAAACATCAAACACCCTTATCTCCAACACACACACACACACACATAACTAAAGTCTACATACTTGGGTGACCAAAACCACAGTGGGCACCAAGAAAACCGCTATAAATTGCGATGGCTTCCGCAAAAGACGAGCGTAGCTGCGCAGAAGCATGATCGCTGTTGGAAATCATTTCTAAAAATGAATATAATATCTGTGCAAACTCACAATTGAGTAAATAAAATCATAAGAATATTTTTACCTCTTAGTTGTAAGTACGAGAAATACGTTTACCTCAATCCTCTTAAAAATGCCGTGTTGTTCTTACCATGCGAAGTACCATCAATGATTCAAATGATCACCTTCGAAACCAGTATACTAGTATTGGGTTGAGGCGCGGACTAGGTCGCTCTCTTTAAGACGGTTCGCGCCCCTACGGAGTATACCGGTGCAATAGGTTCCAACGCGCCGCCTCCAGGATACAACAACCCAGCTCTTATTTGCTGTAACTTCTCTAAGTTTGCACCACTTGAGAGAAGTTGAAACTTCACCCAATACCCTTCTTTGCCCAACAAAAATATAACAATTGTTCTCACACTCTTAAGAGAACATGATCACGAAATCATAAACATTTGTACACTTGTCTTTGCAATAAGACTTGTAGTTAAGAAAAACATTGATATGTGAGTAGAAAAATATAAAGGAAAGTCTCTTAAGACACAAGCTCTATCATATGTTGACTAGAAAATGAAAGAGCTTGTAACAAAAAAATCTCTTCTCCCAATAACTAGAAGAATGACCTTTATATATATGTCTAATTAAGTGACACAATAAATCTTTGTAATAAGTTATCATTATGCAAATAACTATTGTCATAAACTACTTGTAATGACACTTATGGACCAATAAAAGAGACATAAAGTAAAATATTACTTAATACTTGTAACGGTCCAATAATAACAAAGTAATTATTGCTTGAAAAGATTTTGTTTTATTTTATTGTATTATAGATAAATGGTATTTTTATTAAAATACTCCAACAATCCCCCACTTATTTTAATAAAAATAATGAAACATATAGTTGGGCAAAGATAGAATATCATGCATCATGAAAGTGGCTCTGCCTTGAAACCTTCACTTAGCGTTCAACAATTCCCGTACTAGAGTCAAAGTGGCTCAGCCTTGAAACGATGACTACTTAAGGGCACGTGGAATCGTATCACACACATGATATTCAAGGTATTCTCAACCAAGCTTCTCAAGCCAGCACATTATGGCCTTGTGCTTTATCCCAGCTTTCATGAGTGCTCTAGATATTAGCCCAAATCTCATAGGAAGCGGCCCCACTTCCACACTCATATAGGTGAGTCTATCAAGGATGCTCTCGTAACTATTACATCCCACCCGTATGGGCTATAGAACTCATTAAGAGATTATAAAGAATCTCAACCTCCAATATCGTTACGAGAAACATGTGCTTACACCATAGGGAGGGACACCGCGTCATAAGACAAGAATAACACATGTATAAACCCAAGTCACTCTATAATTCGTTGGTCTCCTGCCTAGTTCTTGGGATCTCCAGTCCCTAGGTGGTTGTATCCTTATAGGTGACTTATATAAACTTGGGCTTAAGTCCCATCCCCCTCGATGTACATCAGACATTTGCCTCTAGCTAGAGTTTCATAATTTATCACATAAATTTCAACAAAAGTCTGATTAACAGGTGGTATAAGTTTACTTTCACAAATAGTGCTATAACCAACCTGATTTTCATTTTAAGGCAACATTTGCCTCACCTCGATTAGGCAAACAATTTATCGAGGCTAAAAATTGTAATATTGTCCCATGTAATACTATCACATTTTTAATTTGGGACACATGTCGAGGTAGTAAAACCTCACCATGAAAGGACAAGGGTCCATTAGTTCCCTTCCTTTTACTCGAAAATAATTGTCTTTCCCAACGGCCATGCTAGTAGTCTTACTACTAAGAATCACAAACTTGTGACTAGTATCCTACTATTAGGAGCTACTCAACCTTTTTGTATCCAATGGCATGTCACATATTAGAGATACCTCTATCTCTTGACTTTAAAAAATCTAAAAACTTTGTGTAGTTTGGATAATATAAAAAACTCTTTTGTTCTCTCTTTCTAAGAGTAAAACCACAATTTTTTCACTTCCAAAATTAGTATTTTCCTTCAAAATTCTCAAAATATCTCAACGCACATTAAATTATGTGCAAGTCTTGAAACCAACTCCAAAGAATGGTCGTATGCCAAAATACTTTTGAAGAACTCAAAACTTTTAAATACTAACCAAAAAACTTTAAGCCTTTCCAAAGCCTAAACCAATTTTTCATATCCCACAAAAGTAGCTTAACAAGAAATCTGTTGCAATACAAGATGACAAGAAAATGCATCATTATTATATATTGATGATACATATGTATCTCCCTTGAGAGCTCCCACAAGTAAAGCACATCGATGTGGATATATTTAACCCATCAATAATAACCATAATCATGTATATAAATCAGAGATATTTCTATAAGTTTCATGCACAGTGACATTAACAGTTACAAGAAATGTAATGCACGTCAAGATGCACGGTTTCATAAGCTTATTTTCTTGATACACGTATATCACTCATATAGCACATGCAATATCATTACTATTTTCAGCCAACAACAAAATTTGAGTTCAAGATCCATACTTTCATGTCCTTAATTTTTCGGTGTATGCATATTAATCATATAATACATGCAATATCACAACGAATTATCTGGCAACAAAAAAAGATTTATGGTACTAGCAAATTCATATAAGTTCTTATGTGGGCATGTTTCAGGATTCTCCTATGGACCTTCCTTTAGTAACATTGAATTTTATATCAAAAACATTATAAAATAGGTAAGTAACCATTGCATTTCATAGTTGAGATATGCCCAAAAAAAACATAAGCACCTGCTCAGTTTTAATTTATTTTCTTTTTCTTACCTTGCTCTTGCATATTATGCCTCAAGATATATGGGATACGAAATGCTACACTCACATGAAAATTTCGATGTAAGGCGCGTTAGATACAAAACTCACACTAAATAAAACAAGCCATATAAAAAATCTACAAGAGCTCAAACATTACTTCAAGTAATAGATTAGACTTGATTAGCTACACTTCTTTTTAGATAACTTATAAGTGGACTAAACTGCAAAAAAGTATCTCACTCTGTAAATAAGCATGACACGCAGTTTACCGTCATCAATATAAGATTTCAACGTGAGGTCCATGACCCTAATTTTCTTATGAGCACGTGGAGATTAACATAACACATACATTTTTGGGCATCTTCCATTATCCAAAAAAAAAAATTGTATGTTCTGATCTTTTCTAGAAAAGCGTCAATACTAAATCACGGTATAGTTAATGAAATCATTGTTGTGCTTATAACTTCTTGAAATAGTTTCAAGAGATCTCAAAAATTAACAAAACATTTTAAGCTTCAACTTCTAGAGAATTAATAAATCAAGCGCATTTCGCTAATTCAAATTATCAAATTTGCAAAAGGGATCAATTTTTTTTTTCTTATCATGCTAGCTTGTAATAAACATTTTTATTTTGATGCTTTTCATGTACATGCGAAAGTAGCTTTATCCAACATAGCCAAATGCATAAGCACATACTTAAACTTTTTCAAACATGCACATAATCTTGTTCTCTAAATGTCAATATTTGATAACGAAAAAATAACATCAATTCCTTAAAACATGTTGAGCATAAAATTTTCAAAGCTTTAATTTGGTCATCTTTACCAAATTTCACTTTGCTACCCAAAACTTTTCAAATGCAAAAGCATCCCTATTTTCAACTTCTAGCAAATATTTGTACTTTCTGAAAGTAACTTTACATGTATATAGGTAGGCCTTTTTTAAGGCTCCCAGATTTTGAAAAGCGTCTCAATTTTAAAACTATTGTCCTTTTGGATTCACATCTAACTTTTGCAAACCCCAAATACTAATGCATTCTCTTTGTAATGCAGTTAAAGAACTTTTGATGCATCACTCCTTAGACAAATAGTTTAATAACTAAAATACAAATAACTCATATCCAATTGAGTGCTAATTTCCTTTTTTCATGAGAAAGTCATTATTCAAAAAAATGTTAATGGAGCGGAAATATAAATTTATCTATCTCCCAATGCAAAAGTATCAAAACAAAGCTCAAGCAACTTATATGCATTATACACGATAACATCACGAGTTTCAATAATCGATCCACATCGTTACAGGTTAGCCACTATGTAAACTTTTACTTTTACAATCATCAGAATGCAATTTATGCATTTGTTGAGACTTATCACATGTTGCTTTGTGTGCTTACTTGTTAATAAGACTAGTTTTGCTGGTCTTAACTAGTAGCATTAAGACTCTACCGTTACTCAATAATGCACCACAATCACTCACATAACAATCACATAATCATTGTTATATGATCAACCATATAATTATTTTTTGTGCACTCAATCACATAAGGAGTAACGCAATAACCACATACAAATATACTGTCACTATAAAACTCATCATTTTTCTTGATAATAAATTCAAGCTCAAAAAAAAGAATCAAGAATTAGTGTGACAATACTACATCTCAAAATATACATTCACTAAAATATGCAAAACTTTCCACGCATTTTCTCTATGTTAGACTCCATTCATGCATGTGTCTCAAAACACAAGTTTTTATTAACCTTAAAAACAATTCACTAGATCAAGAATACATGAAAGCTAGAACCAGGCTTTTTGTTTCTCTATAACCCCCTTTTCTTTTTAATTTCAAATGTCAAAGTAAATTATCCTCATGCCCCCACTATTTCAAGTTTATTTTTTTATAATTTTTTTAAAATGCATCATAGGTAGGCAAAAAACTTACCTTGACGTGATATGAAAATATCACATAACCCATACCATCGTTTAACTTTATCATCATATGAGTTTTTGATGAGTCGCAATGAATGTCTTGTGCACCTTTGCAAGCCGTTGCGCAAAGCATAACTCTCAAAGTCCTCTCATGTGTGATAACACGCACACAATAAAGAAAATAAATTATAAATCGGATTAGAGGGCCTAACCGTCTTAAAATTGTTGGAAATCATTTCTAAAAATGAATATAATATCTGTGCAAACTCACAATTGAGTAAATAAAATCATAAGAATATTTTTACCTCTTAGTTGTAAGTACGAGAAATACGTTTACCTCAATCCTCTTAAAAATGCCGTGTTGTTCTTACCATGCGAAGTACCATCAATGATTCAAATGATCACCTTCGAAACCAGTATACTAGTATTGGGTTGAGGCGCGGACTAGGTCGCTCTCTTTAAGACGGTTCGCGCCCCTACGGAGTATACCGGTGCAATAGGTTCCAACGCGCCGCCTCCAGGATACAACAACCCAGCTCTTATTTGCTGTAACTTCTCTAAGTTTGCACCACTTGAGAGAAGTTGAAACTTCACCCAATACCCTTCTTTGCCCAACAAAAATATAACAATTGTTCTCACACTCTTAAGAGAACATGATCACGAAATCATAAACATTTGTACACTTGTCTTTGCAATAAGACTTGTAGTTAAGAAAAACATTGATATGTGAGTAGAAAAATATAAAGGAAAGTCTCTTAAGACACAAGCTCTATCATATGTTGACTAGAAAATGAAAGAGCTTATAACAAAAAAATCTCTTCTCCCAATAACTAGAAGAATGACCTTTATATATATGTCTAATTAAGTGACACAATAAATCTTTGTAATAAGTTATCATTATGCAAATAACTATTGTCATAAACTACTTGTAATGACACTTATGGACCAATAAAAGAGACATAAAGTAAAATATTACTTAATACTTGTAACGGTCCAATAATAACAAAGTAATTATTGCTTGAAAAGATTTTGTTTTATTTTATTGTATTATAGATAAATGGTATTTTTATTAAAATACTCCAACAATCGCTATAAGGGTCTTGCCCGAACCAGTCTCCAAGTAAACAATTGTGTTCTGCTCGATCGCCTTCTCCAGTGCTTCCAACTGATAACTGCCGAGCAAAACAAAAACCCATTTCAAGGAAATAAAATTTCGAAAACAGAGTGAAAGAACGGTACAAACTTCAAACAGAGAAACAACCAAGAAACAAAGAAATCAGTTTTCAAACAAAAAAGAAAAAGAGAACGAATGACCCATTTGGGTATCTTGGAGTGCACTGAATTTATATGTACCTCCTGGCAAAAGGAAGAGGATCTGCTGAGGGATTCTGTACCTCCATTTTGGGTAATCTGCACTTGGTGACTGATCATAAAAAGTGGGTTTATACTATGCGAAGGGAAGCAACTTCGTAGTGAAGTAACGCCACGAAGCGTATCCAACAAGATTCTCAATATTAATATTAAACAACTGAAGCGACTTCTAACTGACCTACCTAGTCAATGCCAGGTCAGTGAGAAGTCCGCTATGTCTTTTCTTTTCTTTTCTTTTCTTTTTGTAACTTCTTGCTTCTGAGTTCTCCTTCAAAATTTTATTTTTAAAAAATTACGTAAAATACCTTTGTAATTTGGAGTAGTTGCAAAAAGACTCCTTCTGTTATAAAAATTACACAAAAACACTCAAGATTGCAAAAGTGTTGCAACCCACAATTTTCGTTACGAAATAAAAAATTTGTCCAAAATATCCCTGTAAATTGCCCAAATACCACAAGCACAAGCCCTCATTAAGGCCGGCGCAAACCAACAGGTGAGGCAACAGAAAGGGGATCGGATGGAAGGGGAAGGGGGAAGGGGGAAGGGGGAAGGGGGAAGAGGGGGGAAAAGGAGGGAACTTCGATCATGGACGAAGGGTTTGTGGATCCAGCTGGTGGCAGCGGCGCAAGTAGTTCTAGTTGATGGTGAGGGCAGAAATGGGCGATGGTGGTGGTGGTGGATAAGGCGCGGTGAGGGTGGCGGCAGAAATAGGTGGTGATGGTGATCGATGGGGCTTGGCGAGGGTGGTGAGTTACGGACAAAAAGAAATGGGTGGAAGAAATGGCCGAACCTACGACCTGCCAAAACTAACCGGGACCGTGACCGGCATGGGCAGATCTCTACACTCCGGCCTTTCGCCACCACAACGTCTGGCTAAAAACAAATTGTGGAACCCAAAACCGGCAACACAGATCTGGGTGGAGCAAGTGGCAACACGGTGATTATGAAAAAAGTAGGTGGCAGCGGTTAGGGTTTGGTTGATTGGATTAGGAAAGAAAATCAAGATTTGAAGAGATGACAGGGTTGGCGATGCTACGGCAGCAGGGCTGGGTGGTGGCTGAAATGGGCGGCGATGGTGGTAAATAGTGCTGCAACTGGGCGATTTGGCAGAGTAGATGGCTGCGGCGGCGGCAATCATCTGAGGCGGCGGTGGTGGTTAGGGCTTAGGATTTGGGGAAGGAGGAAAACAAGAAGAGCATTTTTGTCTTTTGTTAAATTAATCTTTACCAAACGCACTTGTCAGGAGCGTGAACATTACACGCCGTTAGTTTGAATGATATTTTTTATGGTTGCAACACTTTTGCAACCTTGGGTGCCTTTTTGCAATTTTTATAACAGAATGAGTCTTTTTACAACTACCCCAAACCACAGGGGTATTTTACGTAATTTTTCCTTTTAAGTATTACTCCTTCCGTCCCTAAAAAAAGTGATCGTTTTTTTTTACACAAACTTTAAGAAGGTCGGTAATGTTACATTGCCTTTCTCATTCTATCCCTGATTTAAATATGCTTGCTATTTTCGGATAAGGAGTTGTCATATACATGGTCCCACCATCTCAGTAGTCTGCCATAAACAACTCCAACAAAGAGAAAAAAAAGCATGTTTATGGCTTCAATGGCGGAATATGTTCTTTGATTCAGTAATGAAGTTGAAAAAAAATTATGAGAAAGAAAGGCATCGTTTTGCCCACCTAGTCGTAAGTGTTGTTCGCCTCTATGCCTAGGCGGTGTGCCTTGGTCGCCTAGTCCTCCGCCTGGGTTGCACACAGCGGCAGAGCCAGAACTGTGCATGGGTGGGCACCTAATTGACAAAGGAAAAAAAATCCTAAGCCTAGCTATTATGATAGTATATTAAAACAACAAACTGAGAACTCAAACAAACGAAGGTCCAATATGAGCATGAGTGAATCACTCACAATTTTATGAGTAATACCTAACAAGACAGTTATAAGAGAACAAAGATTAAGACGACTACAGATACAAAGATTGGAGTTACGTCAACAAAATATAGTATAAAGGTCGTTTATTTGAGTGTCGATCTTCTAATGCGTTTTTTACTGTGATCTCCTAATTTAAGTATAATTTGTCAAAGTATCGTATTTTTCGAGGCGTTTTAGCAAACGTCACATTTTAGGAGCATTTTTTTTAAATAAAATGCTACTTCACGTTCATTCACAAAATAAACGAACAGAATATGATCACAATTTTAAAGCTCGTTTAATAAATCAACCGAACATGAACATGATATTTTGTTCATGAAAGCGTTTGTAAATTTGTTTATTTATTCATGTTAATTCATGTATATAGATATACATTTATGACAGACATAATAAAATATTACAAAGTGTAACTAAACCCAAGTCCCTATACAGGGTTCTATTCCCAAACAAGACAAAATAACCAGGACCGTTCAAGTTAAGAACTCTAATCAGAGGCAACCTGTAAATCCATTTCATGAAACCCACCATTGCAACCTTTCTGGTAGACTGAAACCTTTGAAACAAACCACCGCCTCTCTTCTTCTTCTTCTTCTCTCTCTCTCTCTCTCTCTGCCCCCTCATCTGGACATCATCATCTACATCCAGCCCCCTCATCTGGAAATCACCATATCTACAACCATTTGTGAAGGAGGCAGCAGGTGGGCACGTGCCCCCATGTGCCCCCCGCTGCCTCCGCTACTGGTTGCACAAGCAGTTCACCCATTCGTTGCCCACTGCCATTACTATGAATTGATACCATGTTGGTGATATTCTGCCCTAATTGTACTATAGTGAGTGGAGAAGGGAGTAAGGGGAGAGAAATCAAAGAAAGAAAAAAGAGGAGACGAGGAAGATGAGAATGCATAGGCGAACGCTTAGGCGAACGCCTGATCTCGCCTCTTCAACTGTTACCTCACCTGGTCACATGCTACCTCGCCACCTCATTCAAGCCTTCGTCTCGCTTCACACCGCCTAGGCGAATGCTCGAACGCCTCTGATTGCCTCTTTAAAAGCCCAGCAATGCCTTGTGTCACCTTATTCTCAAAATAAGGTGCCTGAGCGAACGCCTATGCTCGCGATCCACCTGATCTACCACCATGACCCAACAAAATACCCACCCCCTTCTTTAGAAGCAAATCTGCAATTTTTTTCTTTATAGTCAAATGTTGTGATTAATGATGCAGGGGACGGTACTTGTGGTTGATGGTGGATGCCGAAGACATGGCGACATCGGCGGGGTGATGGGGGGAGAAGACGACGACAACTTACAGCCATGGTGGTGGAAGAATACAGTAACAGCGGTGGTGGTCGAAGCTCGTTAGGGTTAGAGGCAATCATGATCGGCGTTGTCAGGATCGGCGTCGTTAGGATCGGCAGTAGTGGTGATCGGGGTTGTCGGTGTTAGAAGAAGGGGTGATTGAGGTCGTCGGCAGTGGTGATCGAAGCTCGGAGGGGGAGGGAGATGGAGAGAGAGAAAGATAGTGAGTGTGTGTGTGTGTGTGTGTGTGAGAGAGAGAGAGAGAGAGAGGTGAGTGATAACTGTGACATAGGTGATAGAAAGAAAAGAATAAATTAAAAAAGAGGTGACTAAGGGCAAACATGTAACTTCACATAAAATTTATATCCCAAAATATAAATGATCGATTTTTGTGAGACAGCCAAAAAAAAGAAAGAAAATCTGATCGTTTTTTAAAGGACGGAGGAAGTATCTTTTAAGTTCACTAGTAAACTTATGTTCATTAAGTCAAATATAATTTAAGATTATGAAAAACCCATGATATCCTTCCTGTTATAATCCCGCTCATGGACACTACAAGAAAAAGAGTTTAAAGATGGATTTTTTCATCTGTAAAGACCCTAATTCCGTTACCAAAGGATTTTACCGACAAAATGTCTGTGGACAAAAGCCCGTTGGTAATAACTCTAACGATAACAAAGTCATCAAAAGAGACCACGAGTAAACGGGGCTAAAATAAGTGTGACATTTAGTCATCGTTCAAAACAGCATACTGCTCGTCGTCTTCTCTTTCTTTACCATCCACTGCCTTTGGGGGAGTTTTTTTTTGCAAATTTGGGGGAGAGTTGCATTTGATATCCGGTTGAGAAGTATTTCCTCCCTACAGTAAAAGAACATAAATGATATAATCCTTCGTAATTGTATATTAACTCCTAACTAAATAAATGTTGACTTGTAATTTCTTTTTGAAGATTTTCAAATAAATATGAACGTACTTGTACTTGATACTCCTGCATCTATTTTTTACGGCTCCTTCAGGGTAAGAAATCATATTATGTGCTATGGAGCAGAGGATGAGGATGATACCATCACGGCAGTGTGCATGCAAGTTGGTGTCACGTAAACACTCTTTCTTCTGATTCATGACCTCCGGTGTATCACACTGCAACTGCAATGCCTTTTTACCCCTTCAGGAGCAGCCTAATGGTTGACAAGAACTAGGCTAAGACGGCAATATTGCAGAAAATGCGGCCTACAAAACTGTAATGTCCTGAACTCGAGGTTACTTACACGTCATTAAATCAAAATCTAATCATGTCCATAACGTAATTGTTGATTATAATAATAGAGCAGAACACCTAAAATACTATAAACATAGTTACCCAAATCTCAAAAACTTAACTGCAAAATAATCAAAAACTTAATTACAAACCTTTCTGATTAACTGTCTGAATCCAAAGACAACAAAAATAAACTAAGTTACAGTTAATCCTCTCATATTAACAGGCCATAGTATGTTAATCTTGGCCTCGAAAAGGGAGGAAACGAACAGTAAAGGGCGAGTACAAATTGTCCAGTAAAAGATCTTACACAAACAAAGCCAAGAAATGAATATTATATTTGAATTATCAAATAGAGCCAACAAGTGAGAATTTAGATAATTCAATCAAATTTCACAAACGAACGACGAAAGTGATCGGAAGGAGAACAAAATGACCAGCAAGTCAAAAACAGAACATAATTTATGAAATCTTGTGGGCGTCACATACACATATGCTCATTACTAAGCATCACAATCATGGTTAAATCATGTCGAATTTCTTCACTGGCACGTCACGTATAACTAACGACTCAAAAGTGACTTTTAAACACGAATATCACCTGCAAAATAATTTGATAAATAAATCAAATATGCGTTCGAAGTTAAAAAATAATCATTATGGATTCAAACTGAAGAAGACGAAAATACAAAACCTACGATGTCATAACCATCTCTAATGTGTTAAATATTATCAAAAGAAATTTTGAGTGGAACTTAAAGGCACAAATTGGAGAGAACCAGGAAAGAGACACGTGGCATCTCATTACCCATTTAAGCAACAAATTGAAAGAGTTTTCAAACGCACGTAATGTACAGAATCATGGAACTAATTTTCATGTTATTGAACAAAGTGGGACCTTTCAAAAGCAATGAAGTTTTAATTGTTTGGTAACGTCAAAGACATTGAATAAGTATAGCAAGGAAAAACTATGTATAGAAGGAAAGGAATAGCATTGTCTTAAGAGCAGGGTACAAACGCAAAAGGACATGGAACGACTGAACTAATGGTTAGCAAAAGTATAAGGGCAAAGGAATTCGCTTCACACTGTGCATAATAAAAACAAAAAGATTTGATGACATATTTTTCAGGTTATTGGTTAATGTAAAATGTGTGCCATTAAATTCCGTTGCATATATGACAACTTTTATTTTTAAAAAAAAGCGGTTTATATTCTCAATTGTTTAAAGAGTTAATCGTTAATTACATTCATGACATAATAACACTATAAGAGAAACGGTTTATGCCTACGGTACTAAAACGTTGATATAAGCAAAAAGTACCATAGGCATAGCCTATGCCTACGGCTGTGTGCCATGAGTGCTTCTTCCAATGGTATAGACATATGCCTACGGTAGTAAAGACATAAGGCCACAGCAGTTCCGTACGGACATACATATGCTGAGTTTAACATAAGTCCATTACGCCAACAGTTTTTAAGACTTTTACCTACGGATGTACAATAGGCCTTCTCATCTTTGTGCCAACGGTTTTTTTAGGACTTTTGCCTATAGATATACCGTAGAATTTTTTTTCCTCTGTACCTATGATTTTTAAGACTTTTGCTTACGGATATACCGTAGGCCTTTTCCCTCTGTGCCAATAGTTTTTATGACTTTTGTCAACGGATGTACCATAGCCTTTTTCACATTGTGCCTACGGCTTTTAAGACTTTGGCGACTAATATACTGTTGACTTGTTTCCTTTTTCCCAATAGTATTTAAGAATTTTGGCGCGGATATACTGTCGAAATATTTCCTCTATTTTTATGGCTCATACCATTGGAATAGGTAAAAGTTCTACTACTTTTTTGTTTATACCCACGGCATTCCCTGTAGGTACATGTTCTATTTTCTGTTTTTTCGGGATACATTTTTTATCGTCACTAATTATTGAATATAATTTCACAATAACCTATAATTGTTAGTAGTACTAACAATGGTGCACAGCATAAACTTCATGAAATCATAAGAATATTGTAATCCCCAAGCACTTAATTACATAGAAAATAAATCATTATGATTATTTATTTATAATAGCCATCATAAAGGATTTACCATCATCATTGAAACCAAGATTCTTTAATATTTTCATACTCTAACATATCTTAACGTCCATGAAACAATTTAACACTAATGAAGCATATAAACCAACCACATTCAATTATGTACCATGAACAACTCAAGGGGGCTCATCTTCATTCTCATTGTTTGCTTCTTGCTCCTCGCCATCACAACCATCCTAAAAAATATGACACGCCAATCGCTTATTAATCAAGTGGTACAAAATAAGGATGTACGTCATGTTTCTCATAGACAAAAAGAACGACATAAACAAATAAGCTCCAATGTCAAACCGATGAAAATAGACATCTGTGCAACTAGCACCAAGAAATCATGCATCAATTATTCTATGCATGCAGCTACAACGAAGACATATGTGGAAACATTGGAAACAGGTCTCAACGTCCTGTCACCTTCATTGAATTTTAGGAACTGGGACAAACTCATGATGGGTTATGCAATTAGCACGTTCAAATGATCATCCTTTGAAACAAGAAGCCAAAATTTGGTCATTACCTACTGCCGCTGCTATTGCCGCCATACCACCCACATCCGCCCTCTAGCTCCCCACTGTCTATGTTATCATTGTCTCCTACTACCCTTACACACACACAGACACCCACGCACAAGAACCTGGGCTCCCTTGCCCCCCTTTTTTCATGGTGGCGATGGTTGTAGTTCAATTTGTATGGCGAGCTTGGTGGTTATGGTTCTAAAAACTATGGGTGATAAAATGAATAGTGGTGGTGGGACAGTAGTGGTTGTGGTGAAGATTGGCTGTGGTGGGTTTGTTTTGGGTGGTGGTGGCAAGGCAGTGGTGGATGTGGTATAGATAGGCAATGGTGAGTTTGTTTTTGGTGATGATGGTGGGCAGTGTTCTGGTGTAGATCGGCAGCGGTGGGTTTTCGGTGGTGGGTTCGTTTTCAATGTTAATGTAGATTGACTGTGGTGGGATAGTTTTCAATGTTGGTTTTGGCCCAGTGATTGTTAAGTGCAAGCCATCGAGCCACTACCGGAAGGGGACATGTATAATCTGACTAGTGTGGTGGTGGTCAACTGGTCAGATCTCAAATGGGATAGGTTGGGTAAATTTATTTTTCTATGAGGGGTATTGTCATCTTTTCACTTATCATGTTAAGTCTAACTTAGTGTAATTTCAATAGATAGAGCGAACCAACTTTAATAAAGGTAAACCACAGGAATGTTGATTGTGATTAACCTTTAAATAATTTAACAGTTGTCGCTGAAGTTTGGTATTTGTTTTGAAAAGAGATAAGAAACCTACCATTGATATAAAGATGGTTATATCATGCCCATATAGGATAAGTTCATTAACACATGGATGACATCTCTATCCTATAGGAACCACAATAAAGATATCAACGACAACTAGCAAGCCCCTGATGGCCTGACCTACAAGGGACAAAAGATGTGCTGCTAACTTGCAACTCAACTAGACCTGCTAATTGTCCTAAAAATCTGACAATAGCCACTGCTGCATAGAAGAGGATTTTACACGAGCAATAGATTAAGCAGAATATCCTAGCACACAATTAGTGTCCTAATAACTAAACAAGGAAGTCATAGTGACCCTATGCCGTAACCTGTTAAGTAGTATGTCTTGGCCAAACATGATCCTCGCCAGCAGTATGAGATCTTCCCAGTAGGCTTACATCGAAGGAAGTTGTAATGCTTACAATAATTTCCAAGGAAAACATGACTACGCAAGCTCTTAGGTTCCCAAAGCATGCGTTCCCCAACTTTGGCGAGGAGTAACTAATTCATCCATTGAATTTCCAGAGACCCCTACCATGACCAAGGAGTTGGCCTAAGTGATTCCAGCTGATCCAATAGAGATTATTGGAATTGGTTATTTCAGACCAGAAGAGATTGGAGAACATTGAGTGAACTTGATAACGAATGATGCTGCAAAATGAATAATTGACATATAATGACTGAGCATCGGTCATAACACTATATCATCAACATTAGACGGCCAACATAATTAAGCATTAATCCAATCTAGCATTGGCATTTGTGTCTAATTCGATCCAACTGAATGGACATAACTTCTTTTTTTATTAGGAAAAATTGCATAAAATAACCCTGTGGTTTGGGGTAGCTGCAAAAGGACTCCTCCCGTTATAAAAATTGCAAAAGAACACCTATGATCGTAAAAGTGTTGCATCCGACGGTTTCTGTAACAATTTAAATAAATTGTCCAAAATACCCCTATAGAAATAAGTCTTGACCAGAACCCAAGCCCAACCTTTCATCGCCACAACCCAAGCCCTTTCTCTCATCATGACCATCCAGCCCCTACCACCACCACTCAACCATGCCTGTTGCAGCACAGGCCCAAGCCCCCTGCTCTCGTCGCTACCACAACGCCATCAAACCCTTCCCCTTCCTTTCGTCGCCCCTCCATTCTTGTCGAGTTTTAATGCAGCAGGACCTGTTTGTGGAAGAAGACCTAAGTATTTAGGCTTAGATGTGGTTTATTTACCCAAATTGCAGAAACTCAGATCTAGGGTTTCAATCGCAATGTGCGATTAAAACCCCATATCTGAGTTCGTGCAATTAGGGTTACGTTTGGGTACGGTGTAGGTGGCTGGGCTTGATTGCGGGGTTGGCAACGGTGCAAATGGTGAGTTCGTGCGATTAGGGTTACATTTGGGTGTGGCACAGGTGGTTGGGCCTGATTACGGGGTTGGCAACGGTGCACATGGTTCGCTGCGGGAGATGATGGAGATCTAAGAGGTGGGGGAGATGACGGGGATGGCGACGGAGTTCGGGGTGAGTGGAAAGGACTGGTGGTGGCAGCAAACTTGGCTCCAGTTGATGAAGGCGCTAGTGGTGGCAGCGGCAGGGCTGGGTGGCGGTCGAAATGGGCTGCGACAATGGTAGGGGTGGCAGCTAGGGTTTTGGTTGGTGAGGTGGTGGCTAGGGTTAGGGTTTGGCCTTTGGTTCTTCTCCCTGGCGCTGTCTCGACTGTCGCCGGTGACAACTGCAGTTCCCCCTCCCATCCTCTCCCCTTCCCCTAATCCCCTACCTTTCCCCCTTCCCTTCTCATCCCTTTCCCCGCTGTTTTCTTGCGCCAACCCTAATTAGGGCTTGGCTACAAGAGAGGTATCTAGGGGCAAAAATGGGTTTCCAATAATTATTTAGCAGTGGCACTTGCTCTCCAAGTGCGTTTACCACAAACGCAGTTAAAACAGACGGTTTTATTGACGGGTGTAACACTTTTTTAAATTCTAGGTGTCTTCTTGCTATTTTTGCAACTATCCCAAACCATATGGGTATTTTACGCAATTTTTCCTTTTTATTATCAAACCAGTCCAACCTGACCCCTAAATACCAGCCCAAGCCCGAATCCAAAGGAACATTGAACGTGCACCTAGAAAATTTGGCCACCCTCCACGGAATGTTCATGCTAACACGAAAGGTGGATTTGTCATAATTATTTACTTGCCCAGACTAGTGATAGTAACTCGCTAAAGTGTGCTGAAGATGACGGGCATATGCCTAAGATGGAAAACAGGAAGCTGTCATTCGCAGAAAAAGAGATACCAAATAGAAAGAGATTGTCGCGATACCACTAAAGTCCGCAACTTTCTAGAATTCAACAGTGGTCCCAGCCTGCCATTAGTTAAGGCCGAGTACAATACCGTAGAAACATATTGCATTACTAGCCAAACCCAAGCCCCAAAAAAACCAAAAGCATCTAACACTTGTTCCAAAATATCCTAATGGATGCGATCATAGGCCTTACTCATGTCCATTCTTAATGTAGCCAGACTATCACTCCCACCATTCCGATGCCTAACATAATTCACTAGATCCTAGGCTAAAAGAATGTTATCCTTAATTTGTCTACCTAGAACGAACCCATTTTGAAACTGGGAAATTAGGGATCCCATAACAAGACGAATCCGGGTAGCTAAACCTTGGAAATGAGTATGTAGATGACACTACCCAAACTGAAGGGCCAAAAATCCATGACCAGTTCTGGATGGGATTTTTTGGAGTAAGGACAATGAAGTTCTCATTAATTTCCTTCGGCATTTTCCCAGAGCGTGGGACAGACAAAACAACTGAGATAACTGAGGAGCCCACAATCTGCCGGTTGGTTTGAAAGAAAAAAGTTGGCATGCCATCTGGCCTTGGGGCCTTAAGCCCCCCAATCTGTTTGAGACCCAAATCAAACTCATGGGCAGAAAAGGGTCGTTTAAGTAACTACAATTGTATAAGAGTCCTCCTATTTCTCAAATGGAAATACGCCAGTATTTCTGAGGTGACCCCTAACCTTAGTGAGAGAACAATCGAGAAAAATATCTTGGAACAAATCTTCGATCTGTTGCTCATCCTGAGTCCAGGATGCAACAAGAGTGGCCACCTAATTTCGTTGCCTGGGAATTTTGCACCCTAGAATGAAAAAGCGGTGTGTTATGATCCCTCAATAATAGCCACCCTTCACCATTTCATTGAGCCCAATATTGCTCTTCACAGCTTGAAAGGTGCTATGACCCTATCTCGTCACTATTCCAGAACCGTTTCAACATATGCTTGGTCCATGCTAATAAGCGTTTTGGTAGTCTTAATACGCGAGGCCCGACTTCCAATCATTGATCCAGTCCAGTCTTTAAGAGTTCTTTTAAGGAAAAAATATATTGCCCCAATTGATACACATGGGATCCAATATCTGATAACCCCACACCTACCTAATTAATTTTTGACATGCAAGGAACTACAGCCATGTAACCTCAAAGGGAAAAGGCCTGCTTGCCTGACATGCATCGAATTTGTATCCAACAAGATGTGAGCATGATCCGAATGGAAGATAAATCGGTTCCTTCCCAGTGACGTAGAAAATAATGCCTGCCAAGAGGCATCAGAAAAGCACGATCTAACGCCTCGTAAGTAGACTCACTTGCACCTCTATTATTAGTCCACGTATACTTTGGGCCACTAATGCGTATAAAAATGAGACACATGCAATCCGGGAAAGCTTGAAAATCAGAACAACCGGGGATCAAGTACTAATGCGAATCGCATTTATTAGAACTTGAAAACACTTGATTAAAGCCTCGTAATAAAAGCAATTCCCCCATACATTGAGATAAAATGTGAGCTAGTGAACCCAAACACCTTGCCGTGAGGATGTGGTAGCATGCCCAAAAATAAATCCCACGTGCTAGGGAAATCAAAATTTGTCCTCAAGTTTCATCAAAATAAGGTGTTCATTTTTTAAGATTAATGTCATTTGAACAGGCGCAACCACAGCCTTCCAGCAGTACCAGAGGCATCAACCCTCGAAGGTGACTTATATTCTTAACTATGAAACATTCGATAAACAGATAAGCAAAATTTAGAAGTTGTTGACTCAAATTTAAGTTCGATGAATTCCATAGATGAAATTATTTTAAGGAGGGGGAAGAATGTAGGGTTCTGCAAGTTTAGAGGAGCCCATAATTATTACTGGTTGTTTGAGAGTAAAAGCATGATGGTTTTCAGTGATAGTTAGGATTGTCTTGCTTGTTAGGTGTAATCATGTAATTATGATACCTTGTGCTCAGTGAGGAGTTAGCTCGCCGCGCTATCTGACGGGGATGTGCCATGCATCCAAGCCTACCAATTGATCTTTCCTACTGCAATAATATGGCAACACGAGACATGGCCGACTACACTGCCAGTTGGATGATCCCTCTGAAACGTGTAAAGCTTTTAACCCATTCTATCGATTCTACAGACTCCAACAATCGCCAACATTCTCAAATTACAACTCCACATCAGCCTTACCTTTCACAAATTGAGTGTGGCTGGATCTATTGAAATTTGAAATTGGTATTTGGCTACACCAACAGTTTATCAGGGGTCTGTTGGTTTGCATTAACAATTCCAAATATCGTGCCTTGTCGACCTCATTACGCACCTCAGCCAACGACTTCGTACACATATAGTAAGCGTGCCCGATCTAACCACAACGAAAGCGCACATGAAATACTTTTTGTGACTGAAAGGTATCCACAAAGGTCACTGATTCTCCAGAGCTCCACAAACACCCCTACCACAACTGGCCTGAAGGGATTGATCTGGAACTGGACGAGAGTAAAACGTACCTGCCACCTACCATCATGAGGCCAGTTGTCATCCAACATCAGACCAGCTGCCTGACCAATAAATGCATCATCAACTTTGTTAAAGTACTCAAAAGGCAATCGCCATAACTATATCCAGAAGGCCACTTCGTTAAAATGATGTTCATGGAGTGGAGTGTTTGGAACTAAGGCTTTAAGAATCACTAGTGCACCGCATAGATTACAGGGGCTGCCTGCTAGAATCAAAGTCCATAGTAGCTTCTATTTCAAAGTGAAACAGGTATATGGCTTTGACCATCTCAATTTGAATAAATCCCCCACCATCTCAATACCTTTACAGTTGACGTGGCATGCACCATGTGGAGAATTTTTGGAAGTTAAAAAAACCTTCCAACCAATGTACAAGCCCATCTCTGACGCAAATCCAAAAAACGTGTAGGATCACGTGGAATAAGCCAACCCCTCCTATCTATATCTCTTTGATGGCACATTTGTCAGAGAAGGCTGATCTTTCTACGAAAAGCTCCCCCACCTTTGTTTTTACTTATATTATTTGTTGGATGCTGCCCATTATTATTCTTTGAGCATGGCAAGTAAGCAACTTTAGCTGAAGCTCAACGATTACGTGCTCCATTGGATCAAACTATTTTGCAACCTCGAGTTGATGAGTCAAGTTACCTGCCACCGTAGGGCTGTTTGGCAGACTTGGGAACTTCTCAGTTTGTTGGTTGTGTGTATGCGTGATTTACTAGTGTGTTGTGTGTGTATGTGTTGGCTACTTGTTTGTGTATCGTATCACAATACTGTACTATGCCTTGTTGGTGATATATCTGGTAGGCTTCTTACCCGTTTTAAGACAAAAAAAAAAATATAGTTAATTGACATTGATATGGAACTCTCATTATGTCTGGCATCAAAGAGTAAACAATGTTTTGACAAAATGTTAGCTTGTCTTAAAAGAATACAATTGATGATTGTCTTGAAAAGAAAAAAGAATATTCCATTTCTCACTTCTCAGAGTTATGAAAGCATATCCAATGCTTTGAGACTTTGAGAATTATAGCCATTAGATTTTGATTAGGATGCAGATTATGCTAATGTACTTTAGTTACTGTTTGCACCAAGAAATAAGTTTCACTAAAAACATGTCCTTAATTAAATGGCATTAACTTTTAATAATATTTGTGAAGGGGAGATAATGTAGGATTCAGATGAAGAAGTTACTAACTTCTAAAAATGTGCTGATATTAATAAGGGATAAGAGTAGTTACTTATTAGTGGATATTTTTTTTCTAAGTGGATAATTGGTCTTTTAGTGGTAATTATCTTCTACAATCTATCTATTGCATAAATCATGAAAACCTTCAGGCAAAATCATCACTTGAGTTTTCAAGTCTTTTTCTTCTTTTCTATAATGTTTAGAATCTCTTCCTATCCATCGATAGGAATTTTAGTTTCCAGAATTGGTAACATTGTACTTTGTAAAGATTTTCAGCATTAATCAATGCTCTCTTTGTCTTTATTGGGCGCACAATCTTTATTATTTTTAGTTTTGTTTTTTCGTTTTCAAAGAAGTCCTTATCAAGAGACCGAAAAGAACATCACATTAATTAGAATTTGCTATCGAGCGCAAACACTGGCACGCCCGATGGGACACTTTTAATCTGAAAGTGAGAAATGCCAAGTACTAAAATTCAGGATATTTAGAACTATGTTTCCAGATAATTCCTTAAAATTTACGCCCAATTTGATAAAATTACAGCCAATTTTTAGGTTAATTTAGTGAGAGGCCATTCTTTGGCATCTTTGGTTCCTAAAAATGACAAATGATTTGTACTTTCTTCTTGCATTGATGTTACACTGACCGATTTAGAAAAGGGGGCATATCAATGCTCCACAAACACCATAAAATGGTTTCTACACTAAAAGAATATATGAATGGTGGTATTGGGCATATCGATGCTCTAAAAATGGCCAAACAACAATTGATTTGTATCAAGAAAAATGATGCCAAGTCACTGGAGGTTCTAAAGCAACAATTTATTTCATATTCATATGAAGAATGGCCAAAGTAAGACGATGGCATGGCTGAAACATATTTTGAAAAGCTATATGTTTGGGAGATCACTCTAATTTTCATGGATACCAAGGAACAAATACATTTAGAAAACTTTTCGATCCATCATATTTAGGCATGCAACACTCACTTTGGATTTGCAGTTCATACCAATGTTTTATTTTTGTTTTATGGCTTTCAAGTTAGCATGATTTTAAATTGTTTCACATGCAAAATTTCATTTGATAAAACCATGATACTATGGCCATGTGTTCATATTTTTTAAGTATGTGTGCATAGTAGTCTATTGGATAAAAGTTTCTCTAAGGGAGGAGAAAACCACTCAATTGGTTACTTATAATTGTTCACAAGATAACCACTCAATTGGTTTCTTATAATTGTTTGCAATGGCCATCAATAATGAAAATTACTATCACTTTCAAAGGGTGCAAAGCTATCGATGGTAAAAATGCTTTCATTTTGAAGATTGTGTATCGATAGAAGAGTGCAAGCCTATCGATAATGATCGGTTTTATTGATAGATAATGTTGTCTTGATACCGGTGTATGCCAATCAAGATGGTACAGCTTAAGCAAATAGATGGTTTATCAATAGTTAAAAACTTCAAGGCTATTGACAGTGAAAGGCTAGCTATCATTAATAATAAAAAAATACTCCAGTTTGAAGATTGCAATGCTATCATAGTGAAAAAATGTTCTTTTTAGTACACTCCAATATTATCTTGGTGTAGCTAAAGCCAATTGATGGTTAATCAATAATAAAATGCTTTCACTAAAGAGTGCAAGTCTATCGATAGTTTTTCTTGGTGTAGCTAAAGTCAATTGATGACTAATCAATAGTAAAATGCTTTCACTAAAGAGTGCAAGTTTATCGATAATTTAAAAAAGGGAAGGAAAAAAAACCAAGATGGTGCAGCTTAAGCTAATAGATGGTTTATCGATAGGGAAAAACTGCAAGCCTATCGTCGGTGAAAGGGCAGCTATTGATAGTGAAAAAATACTTCCATTTTGAAGAGTGCAATGATATGGATAGTGAAAAAATGTTCTTTTTAGTACACTCCAATGTTAACTTGGTGTAAATAAAGACCATATATGGCTAATCAATAGTAAAAATACTTTCACTTGAGAGTGTAAGTCTATCGATAGTGTTAAAAAAATGCTTTCACTTTGAAAGACATGACTCTTTGCAATTTTCAAGTATTCAATTCCTTAAGTCAAGGGGACAATGTTGGCACCAAGAAATAATTTTCACTAATGACAAGTCTTTCATTAAATGCCACTAAATGGCATTAACTTTTAATAATATTTATGAAGAGGAGATAATGAATGATTCAGTTGAAGAAGTTACTAACTTCTAAAAATGTGCTCCTATTAATAAGGGATAAGAGTGGTTAATTACTTATTAGTGAATAGTTATTTTCTAAGTGGATAGTTTGTCTTTTAGTGGTAGTTATCTTCTACAATCTATCCGTTGTATAAATCATAGGTCAAAGAGGGACAGGGGCATCATCATCAAACCTTCAGACAAAATCATGACTTGAGTTTTCAAGTCTTTTTCTTCTTTTCTTTAATGTTTAGAAGCTCTTCCTATCCATCGATAAGTAGTTTCTAGATTTAGAAACATTATACTTTGCAAAGATCTTCAGCATTAATCAAAGGCTCTCCTTCTCTTTATTGGGCGCATCAATCTTTATTATTTCAATTTTGTTTTTCCGTTTTTAGAGAAGTCATTGTCAAGAGTCCGAGAAGAATACTACATTAATTGCAGTTTACTATCGAACGCAAAGAGTTACATGTGTGTGTGTGTGTGTGTGTGTGTGTATATATATATATATATATATATATATATATATATATATATATATATATAAACCATTGTGCACAAAATATGAGCTCAGAATGGAATATAGAACAATTACATAGTACTAATGTCATTATTCGACTTTTATAAGGAATGAGAGAGGAGGGACTTAATAACTACCAATTGAAGGTATGAGAAACCTTTTCCTTCTTATAACACCCCTTTTATCTTGGGTGTTTCACATCATTCACTAGAGGGGTGTATGACAAGTTCAAGGTTCATGTCATCAATGGGATAGTTGATGATCCCAATCCGGTGCACGTTCATTGCAAATCTAAAGATGATGATATTGGGATTCATGATCTTTCGTACCAGTGATGATTTACATTTGATATTTGGGTTGACTCTCTTCGGGGGAACTCTTTTTATAGTTGTATTTTTTTGGGCTAAAAAAGCCAACATTTTGATGTTTACAGTCAACTATGGTATTACGATAAAAGTAGTGTATGCTATTGTATGGTGAAACTAGATGGCTTTTATTTAGCCAGTTATTTGGCTTCATGGCCCTGTAGGAACTCGCGAAAAAAAAAAAGCATGCATGGGTTAAGATAATATCACATTCGTGGGAATAATGAAGGCACAACAAGTGGTTTTGGCAATCCAAGATGATCAAGTTTCTTGATTTGATTTAGCTTGGTATAGGTCAATATCGTTTATGCAATCCCACCATTTAAGGGGTTTCTTAAATTAGTTTCTTTTTTAGCGTTTTTTCCTGAGCCAATTGTATTGGAGAAGGTACCATTGAATGTTAACAAAACCCTTGTTTTTGCTTCTCACAACCTAATACTCCACTTTGCTTCCCTCTTCTTTGGTTAGATATTTTGTTGATTATTCCAATTCACAATTGCAATTCCCTGGCCATAGATGTAAAAGTTAGAAATTGGTAACCATTAATTGTCACTAGGGTGCCTTATTTTGGTTCCTATCAAGTGGTAATAAAGCAGACTCTATTCTGCAGCTACATTTCGAATTAACCATTATTTGTCACTGCTAATCATTAACTCTGAAGAAACAAATTTTGCTTGCACCACTGACATCATCAACCTCTGTGATTATTATAGTCTCTTTTACGTAACAAACATGTCTCCAAGAGCAACCATCATTCCAAGAGAGAGGTTCTACTAAACAAGTTTGCCATTTTCATTTATGGTTAGTGCGAGCAATCCGGGTCTCCTCAGAAGACTATAACAAACCTATGCCCTCGAACGGGAGATACCTTCACCAAATCAGAATTCCATTATCATAAGAGAGGTCCAAGGGGGAGGTACTGATGCAAATGCAATGAGAGGGTTAATGAACACATTTTGGGTCCTGCGGATAACCGGTCCGGACTTCGTGCCAAATTCTGTGTGTCGCAAACCTATCTACTAGTTTACTGATGATTTGACTTTTCAAGAGTTATATTTTTTAGAGCGCCACAAATGAGTCAAAAAAGGCATCTTTTACGTCTACTGCTTGGTAAATTCACATTTAAAGAGTTAAAAGAAGCTTTCTATGAACTTTGAGGTAACCATGAAAAAGTCCTTTTCCGCAATATAATCTTTGAAAGAAACATTAGACTTTTGATTGAGAAACTCGAAAAGCAGGAAAGGCTCGTTATTCAGTGTATGTTTAGTGACAGTGAAAAGCTTGAAACTAAGTAGTGGAAGGTTCAATGTACTTTGTGAAGCAAAAGCTCAAACTGAGGGGTTGAGAAACTTGGGCTTGAGATTAGTGCTCAAGCTCTTGAAAATGGAAGATTGGAAGAATTGCCTTTTAATATGTTTAAATTTAAATGACGACCCTTTGAGTGAAATTAAGGCTTCCAATATAGAGCTTGAATGTTGTGGAAGTGATGCCAACGATAGGAAATGTTGACTGTCATTCTTTCTTGCTTTGCCAATGGCATGGAGAAATTGGAAATGCTACCCCAACGTTAGGGAAACTTTGGAGGTGCTATTTGGAATGGTTAACAATATAAATATCAAAATATAATAAGACGAATTTTTCTTCGGATTATAACTACATCTCCTTTTATGAATTCTCAGCCCTCTCGTGAAGTTTGAGTTTATACCTTGAGTTAATTTTTGACCTCTAATCCAGTTATTATACCATAAATTTGGACTTCTAACCTAATAATAATAATAATAATAATAATAATAATAATAATTCGGACTTCTAATTCACTTATTACTTTAACAATAATTTGAACATCTTAATATTCTTGCATTTAAGGCGCACGGTGCAGCTCATGCCTAGCCCATTCTCTTGGTTCTCTTCTTCTCTCACGCTCTCTGCTTCTTTGTGCCTTTTCTTCTTCCTTTTCCTCGTAATGAAAATCTCTTCTGCTCTCTTGACAGATTAAGCATCTCATAACAACCATATAATAGAACATATTGTACTCATCTTCAATCATCTTTGACGTGGCAGTAGAGGGAAGTGAAGAAGGGATCTTCTAAAACCAAAACATAGCCAACCTTTTGCAATTCATACTACTTTCGAGCATTTTCTAATTAACTGGCACAACACAATTGCTATATTTTGTATTTTGATTCGGTCCATGTAGCTTCAGATTTCTTATTGATTCTTTGGTGTCTTCTCTAGCAAATTTTGTTTAAAACAAAAAGTGGCATTATCTTTCTCTTTGAAGTCTTATCACGGTACTCTTATTCGTTACATGTCCGAATTTGCTTAGTAGGTTATGGTAATTTTGTTTGGTAATAAATTTAACCCATCTTTCTCTTAAATATTTTGTAGTACTCGATTCAAAGATAACTCTAACGTGGAGACAAAGGAAAGGCAAAAAAATAATAATAATAAAATAACTTAATGTGTTAGTGATTAATGAATAGCATCACTTTGATTTTTAGAATTTTATACTCTCTTGTATTGGAGGTTATTGCTTAATTATATTATACAGTGAAGAAATGAAAGCGCTCCTTTAAGAGTTTGTTGATGCTTTGGTTGGTCCCATAGTGACACGTCTGATATTGATCCTTCAATTTTTCAGTAATGCCTTCCCACTTTTTTCGAGGTTAAGTTCGTTAAACAGAGGTTCTATAAGTTGAGACCCGAAAGGTCGTTGAAGGTCAAAGACAATGTCAAAAGCTTCATTAGGGTCATTAAGTATCTAACCTGGCTAGCCAATACTGTCCCTGTCCCAAAGTCGAGCAGTCAAGTCAGGATATGTATAAATTATGGGACCAATAAGTCATCTGCTAAAGACAACTTTCCCCGCCCTATCATAGACTTGATTGTAGACAATATGGTCTGACATGAGTTTGTTCATTGCAGATTGCTTTTACGGGGTATAACCAAATTAAAATGGCCACTGAGGATTAGGAGAAGACTGCATTCATCATTCCATCAGGCACATTTTGTTATACCATGATGCCTTTTCAATTGAAGAATGTTGGGGCTACTTACTGACATGCAGCTGCCACCGTCTTCCATGACATGATCCACAAAGAAGCAGAAGTTTATATGGATGACATGATCACTAAGTCCAAAAAGCGTGAAGACTGCTCCTTAGTTTTATCGAAATATTTGGAAGTGTGTGCTTTAGAGTCACATCGGGCAAGCTTTAGCGTTTATGGTCAGTAAGCAGGGTATAAAAGTACACATATCTAAGACCAAGGCCATAATAAAGATGCCTCCCCCTGAGAGTAAGAAAGAAGTCTGAGATTTCTTAGGAAGGTCCCAATAAATTAGTCAGTTTAGTTCTCAGTTAATAATGATTTGTGAACCAATATTTAAGCTGATCTGAAAAGACTCGACCAAAGAATGAAACCCACAATGCCGAATAAGCATTTGACAAATTTAAGGAATACAAACATTCTATTGACATGGGATATATCCGTGCTTGTGTTTGTTTCTCCGAACCATCAACACCCGAATAGGTAGCCTAGCACGAGCTTTCGAGAGTTGTCTAATGCGGAGGCAATGCCTCCCTAAAAAAGGTTAGCCAAATCGATACTTCTAACATCATAGGCAATGTATTATAAGGGCGATGTCATTCTATTCTACATTCGATGGGGGATATAACACTGATAGGATACATCCAAGAGGGGTTGTTATTGATATGCATCACCTCAGTCTGGGAGGTAATGATTGGCTTCTAGAGAAGCTCAAAATAAGTGGTTGATTGGAGATTAGAGAAGTCCACGGAAGCTAGTCAAGATAGGTCATATGTCTGTGAGTTTTCACTGTGGCCAATCGACTCATTTGAGAAGCACTCGAACGTATGAATTAGCTCTTTGGTTGCATGGGGGTAATGGTTCGTCTTGAAAACACGTGCTTTATATTTGCTGAAAATTTTACTAATTGGGAGTCCTAATAGTTTGGAAGGATGCCGCACATTTTGCCTTTGCCAAGTGCATTTTGGCAATAGGGGTTCATATTTAGCTTCATTATTTGAGGCCAGAAATTCAAAATGCAAAGCATACTCAACCATCAGACCTTTGTGACCCTTAAATAAGAGTCCAATGTTGCCTCCACTTATTAGGGGAGCCATTAACACATAGCGTTAAGGTAAAGAGTAATTAGGTTAGATGGTCCTCTAGAGAAATATCATCGTCACAGAGAAAACAACATTCCACAATAAAGTGAGGGAGTGCTTAGCCCTTGAAAGAAGGGTGGCTTGTGAAGTATTTCAAACTTGCCAAGCTCGACTAACCAAGCCCCCAGCCAACCCTGGAGTTTAGATATTTGTGAAATATGGCAAAGGGTTTATTGGCGAGGACAACAATATTGTGAGATTGGGAAACAGTTGTTGCTTATGTGTAACTATGAAAATAGAAAAAATGAGCTTTCTAGATTAGGGTATCAAAACTCTGATCCTTGAAGGACTTTACTAGCTAGTAAACTAAACATTGTTTCAAGCCCTCTGCCTAACTAAGACAACATAATTGCAGCATTGGCGACTGATAGATTGAAAATTTTTACTTCACCATGAAGCATATTGGAAAGGAATGGAGACACAGCGAGATATGCCTTTAAGGCATAAAAGGAAAACTAAGTAATCCAATGTTTACTCAAAATAATTTTAAGCTCTTGAAGGCTTCAAAAAAGGGACGACATCTTTCTTCAGATTTTGAAAAAAGTCTGATGAGTGCTGCAATGCAATTGGTGAGGACTTGTATATTTTTTTGCCCTACACACGAGAGCCATATCCTAGATTGCTTTGATTTTTTCCAAGTTGGCCTCAATAAGCCCCAGCTTGATTTACTCGAATGACCCCAATTTAGAAAGAGAGGGGAATTCTGTTTCAAGATGGAAATTGCTTATAGTATTTTGAGGCCTGTCTTTCCTAGAATAGCATTGTATAAGGATATGACCTTAACAATCTGGAAGTCAATTATTTTGTGGCATGGGGCTGCTCCCATGATAACAGTAAATGACATGATCCCTTCCACAAGAATAGGATATCGGGTGAAGCTGAATAGGGAGGTCGATACTAATTTGACATGCTCTTAAGCAATGTTCATTTGTGAAAAGGCATCATTGAGAAGAATATAAGGGAAGCTTTTGGTATTAATGAGGATTCACTTGATGTTGTAAGAGTTAATCTACAACGCGATGACGAGAGCATCATCATGGGGAAGCTGTAGACAATCCAAGTCCAAACGATTATAGTTTGGGGTAACCTTCAGCAATTTGAGTGGCCCTTAGATTGGGTTAATCCAAGTTGCATGTGTTTTGAGGGCGTTGTTGAATGAGCCACCGAAGTTAATGACAAAAGGATCATCATTCTTTTGTTTTGCTGCTCACATCTTGTGGTTAGAACATTATCGTAAGCCTCTAAAAAAAGCTTCAAGTAGTCCTGCGAGATAAGATTCTCAAACTCTTTCTTGTGCACATGGCAGTCTTTTGTTAAGTAACTATGATCTTTGTAAAAGTTGAGAAGATTTCGGGATCCCCTGCCTCGTAGGAAGTCTTCATTGATCCTTACCATCAGACAATACGTTAATTTATTTGGTTTAAGATATGTTTGCAAGTGACCGTTAAATGCGTGCATTGGTCGAAGGGTTTTGATCCCTTTTTATCTCATTAATCGTTGTCTTCTGTTTGGATGAAGAGATGATATCGGGTGTGTTTATTTCCGCTAACATCCTGTGTACATTTCATTGTGTGATACTTGTATCTTCCTTTGCTCAACTACATTTTTCTACCATGTCAAGAAAGTGTGCAATGATTTTAGGGGGCTGCTTATAAGCGAGATTAAAGAAGAGTGTCGATGCAAACTCCTCGCACCTTAGCAGAAAAGGTAACTACCAAAGCCAAGTTGTCAATCAAAAACTTTTTGGTGTTGAAATTAGCGAACATGGTTGAGGGATTCATTTGGTCCTTGCATAATTTGAATGAGCACAAAGGAGATTTTGTGTTGCACCAAACTTGTGAGAAAATTAGCACAGAAGGATTTGGCAAATTGCCTAACAAAATATGACTTTTGGAGGGATATGCTGAAATTACACGTGAGTGGCCCTCTTTAAGGTAAAAGGGAAGGCATGACACATAATCTCATAGACAACAAAATGCAAATTTGTGGATAAGGAAAACCATGCTAGGTGTTCAATAGGATCTTCTGAGACGTCATATGATTAGTACACCAGTATCTTAATACCTGGTGTTGTTGGGAAGAGCTCGGTGTCCTCGATGAAAGGGAGTCTAGTAATAGTCAATACGCTGATGCCAAATTTATTTAAAGGACATTTGTCGGAACAACCGTGCATAAATATGGTGTCAAAGAATAAGCTTTTTAATAACACTCCCTTGATCGAGAAAATCTCGTGAGGCAACTCCTGCATTGTCAGAGATAAGTGATATATGTTTGTCTATGGTTCTCGCCTTTTCCCATTCATGTAGAGCGAATCTCCTTTTGTGATGCATGGATTAATGATGATGGACGACAGTTGCGAACCTTCGAGTTCATAATAAAGAGGATGACTGAGAGTGGGTCGAGAATTGACAATGATTAATAGCTCCTCGAGGTTGATGAGTTCGAGACGGGCAGTTCACTGATGCCTATGACTATTTGTTGGAAAGTTGCATGGTTTAGAGAATGGTGAACAAATTGACCATTTCAGCTATTTTGGGAAAGAGCAAAGGGTCTTTCTGTGGCATTTGTTAATGGGGTATGCCGGTAAGTTGGGTTTGCGGTGATAGCAGTCATTCTTTGCTCAGTCATTCTCAGTGCAAGAGGAAAGGTTCATGAGGTGGGCAGTCTCTAGGCTAGGTGGAGAGGACGACTCAAAAGCCCTGTGGCTGGCATGCGAAGATGAGATAGCCTGGTTGGCCTCTTGAGGATGCTCAGAGATAACGCCATGAGATCTGTGAATAGCACTTACTCGATTCTGTGGATGGCACAAAAGAACTGTGGAGAAAATCTATAAGGAAAAAAAGAGCTTACAAATAGATCTGCATAGCACAGAAGCCCACCTTGTCTTAGGGTTGATCAAAGTGTTTATAGTGAAAAGAGGAGGCTACCTTCATAAAAAGGAAACACTTATATGGCGATAACCATATTTGAGGGGGGTCTGTCATGAGAAAAGGTCCACATCAAATCTCTCAAAAGGGTTTAATCACCTATATGGTGATAACCATATTGGAGGGGGAATCCTTCATCAGCAAAGATCGACATCTAATTGCAAAATGTCCACTAGACTTTGGTTATGATGTAATTGGTATTAACTAGGTCATAAATTAAAGAAAAGTGCTCGTATGATAGGTGTCTAGTAGGGATTGAGCATGTATTTACCCATCTCACTTTGCATACAAAAGAATATTCTGTATCTTGAGGAAAATTTCATAAATTTTGTTGTTTAATTGACATACAAATGAAGTTTTTCCTTATCTACGGTGTTCAGTAACAAATATAAAACTAAACAACTACTTAAACCGTAACTAAATATATTAGTCATTGTTAAAAATGGTTGAAATCCTGATAGGGTGGAAAATGTTAAGTTGAAAGATATCAGTGACATATTAATTGAAGATAGGTCAAGACTTTTTTGGCCTGAGAATGGTTAAGCCCAATTCTATCCGTAGCTTTGGTTGTCTAAAATTTTGAGCTCACCCCGAATTCGATCTACTTACATAACCCATGAAATTGATCGAGTCGATATGATTTGCATTGAGATGGAGATTCAAAAAATCTACTTGAAGTTATTACCTTTGATTGAATCCATATGATTTGCATTGAGATGCAGATTACAAAAATCTACTTGAAGTTATAATCTTTGATTAACCGTTGTGCATAACATAGGCACTTGCAATGGACTCCTTAATAGTTCCATGTTACATACGCCATTACTCATTTACATAAGCAATTGCAAAGGAAGAACTTGAAATTCCAACTGATAGTATGAGATACTTGTTCCTTATAACAACCATTACCTGATGTATTCCTTCATGTTCACTCAAGGGGTGCAAAACAAATTCGGGTTGCAACACAAATTTGAGGTTCATGTCATTAACGGGATACTTGATGATCCCAATCCAGTGAATGTTCATTGCAAATCTAAAGATGACAATCTTGGGATTCATGATCTTCATGCCAATGATGATCTGTATTGAAATTTTGGATTGAATTTCTTTGGGGGGTACTCTTTATTATTGCTACTTTACTCAGGGCTCAAAAAGCTAGAGTTTTGATGTTTACAGTCAATCGTGATACAACCCTAAAATTAAGGCATGCTTTTGGATGGTGGAAAAAGATGGCTTTTACTTGTCTACTCACTTAGCTTTGTGGCCTAGAGAGGACCGGAAAAAGAGCATGATTGGGCATAAGGTAATATCATGTTGATGGAAATAATGAAAGATACATTAAGGAAATCCAAGACCTATTTTTGGCAATCCAACTTCCAAGATAATCAACTTTATTTGTGAGGGACTTTTCATATTAAGTTCTTGATTATCTTGACCTGATTTAAGGCTTCGTAATTTAAGCAGTCTTATTTGTGGAGGACTTTTCATATTAAGTTCGTTTGTAGTGTGTCTCTTAGTCCATTTAAGTGGAATAAGTATCATGAATGAGCTAATAACTCTTACTGTTCTTCTTCACGTTCTAACATTATGTTTTTGCCTCATGTGATTTGATCTACTATTGTTCCATATCAAATGGTGTAGAAGTAAATTGTAATTCACAATACAATGGAAATTACCATTCTTTGTCATTTCTCATAATCATCAACTCTAGTTTTGGTGATGACTTGATTATCTTGGTTACGGAACCAACATATTTCAAAAGCAAACATCAAACTAAAATATAGATTTTGCTAGACATGTTTGAGCATTTTCATCATGGTTACTACGAGAGACATGGTTGTCAAGGAGAAACTCCACAACAGTGTAGATTTTCTGTGTTCTTCTTAAGAGAATGTGACAAACCTATCCACTTGACTGGGGGAATGCCTTCCCCAAACCCAATTTTCCTTGGAAAAAGAGAGGTCCTAGGTGGAGGAACTGATGCAAATGAGAGGACTAATGAATATATTTGGGGTCCTACGGGTAATCAATCTAGACTTCCTGAAACATTTTTGGTGTCACAAACCTATCTACAATGTTATTGTTGATTTTACTTCCAAAGAGTCACTTTTATGTGGAGCACCAAAACCAAGTAGAAAGAGGCACCATCTAGCTCTTATGCTTTAGTACATGATTTTACTTTTAAAGAGTTAAGCAAGCGTTGTATGAACTCTCAAGTGACCATGAAAAAGTCTTTCACCAAAATTGACTTTTGAAAAGAAAAATCAAACTTTTGAGTAAGGGACCAATAGCCACTAAGTAGGTTCTTAATGATGATTAGAGGTCCGTAAAAGAGTACTGAAAGATGCAATGTACTTGACGAAGCAGAACTTGAGCTCGAGATTAGAGTTCAATCTATTAATTTTGAAAGTTTGGAAGAATTAATTTCTACTCTAGATAGCATGACCCTTTAGGTGGAATTAAGGATTTAAAGACAGAGTTTGAATGTATTCGCATTCACGCTAATGATAAGAAAGGTTGAATACCATTCTCTCGCACGTTTTATTAATGTTTGGGAAAGTCTGGAAGTGCTATCTCAAAGGCATAAAACTTGTATTTAAAGGGTGGCATGGGATCGATACTATACATATTCAACAACGGAATCTAAAAAGGACATTCCAAAGACAATTCCATTTATAGCGTCTTTGCCATTTCTGAAACATACAGTAAAAAAGGACACTTGTCTAAGAATTATAAGGCCGGGAAATAGCAAGAGAAATGGCCTTTCAAAGACATTGTTAAGGCCATGAGATCAGTTAAGATATGGGTTGCTAAGTTTTTATATTCCATATCCTCTTTCCATAGATTTCCCACAAGTAATTAAAAAGGGATCAAAGATAATATAGGTACCAAACGTTGCACAATCTTCTCATGTTGGTACGTCTAAACACAAGGAGCTGCAAGAGAAAATGGATACTTATAAAGGTTGCTTACATGATGCGAGATAGATCAAAGTACTCATCATTTGAACTCAAAGATGGTGGTCTAGTTATTTTTTTCGACCATATGCAATATCATGGAAAGGAAGCTGGTAAGGATAGAATATTGCATTACTAATATGTGTATTATTGATGTATCATCTATAATCGAACTAGTATGAGTAAACTAGTTGGTAAAAAGGACGTAAAGTAGCATATAAAAGTAAACATTGTATTACTGAGCATTGTGGCCTTGTCACCTTAGATCCTTGGTTACGATTCACTTGGGTGCAATGTTGCAACATTACGATAAAATTTTAATGGATTTCACAAACTGGAGACGTCTTTTAGAAAGTTAAGGAAAGCGTGTTAACTTAAGAAGTCATAGAGCGATGAACTTGAAAACAATTTACAAAATTATTTTGCGTACTAATCATGATTTCTTGGCTCCTCGAACTCCTTATAGCAGTGGAGTTATAGAGACGAAGAACTAAACTCTCCAAGAAATGGCTAAAGCTACGATTTAAGAAAGCAGAATTTGAAATAGTTTGGCCGAGGCATATTAAAAATGGAAGTAAGACATATTTTATCATATTATTTAATCTTATTAATCTTTCACCCACTTTACTGTAGCGGCCAGTTCATTTTGAGCATGGGGCTTCAATGTCTTGGACAAGCTAGCGAGTCATAATAATGTTGGGTAGCTTTCTTAAAAGGTCTCCAAGACTTAAATTATAGACTCTGTAGATGGACCCTATAAATATCATTCATGTTGTAACACCCCGATATTCTTAGCATATATATATATATATATATATATATATATATCTATTTAGCAACGAATAATTTTTTTTAGTAGCGGTGTACTTATTAGCAACGATTTGTTAAACGAGATAGCGTAGCAACCTGTTAATAATTTTTCCTAGCACCTAAATTATCATAGGTATTTATTTTTGAACCATTTTGCAGCATTTCGTGATAATAAAAGTTTCGGGTAAAAATATGAGCGACTAAAGAAAGTGTAGTGGGTTTTCTATGATTTTTCAATTAGGGTTTTTACTATATATATTGTTGATGAGGAAAGGGGTTCGATGCTACGTGGAGGTGCCACAAAGGATGCAGTCTGAGTCAGCTTCTAGGTAGGCAACGCGGGAGACAGCAAGGACGGCGTAAGGGCTGACAGCAAGGCTCCCTAGACAGGTCGCGAGGGCTGGCAGTGCCGCTCAGGCAGGGCCACGACTAACAGAGGCGATAGTCGACAGTCCGTGTTAAGGATACAGCACAAGGGTTCGGGGACGGGAGTCTAAGTGTGTTTCTCTCACTAGAATTCTAGAGAGAATGTCTTTTTAGAGAGAGAAAGTGAAAAGTTCAAATGAGAGAAAGATCTTGGGAAAAGCTCCAAAGTCCACTATTTATAGGCAAAAATGTGCATGTGTCATAAGTTGACATGTGTCACCCCTTGGAACGACACGTCGCCAGGGGTTCCCAAGTACTGATTCTCCGTTGGACTGCCGGTCCCCAAGTTCATGCTTCCCTGCCCTTGCAACATCTCTCTGCCTGTTTGAGGAGACTGATCATGCCGCGGTAGCATGGTCAGAGTAGCCCGTTGCCCCAACCTCCAGTCCAAGCCCTTACTGAATCCCACGAGGTGCGTCAAGAGACGTGCAGAGAACCTGACAGCGGTGAGGGTTGCCCCTGTAGCCAACTGCCAGGTGGACTAGGTGCGATGCCCTCCAAGGACCTGCTCCCATCCCGGAGTGACCCGTGGGTCATTGCCCTGGTGGTATCGACGATCAACAGCAACATGAGTAACATGAGTGGCCATGGTCGTCGCTTGGTACTTAGGGTCTGTTGCGATGAAGTCTTCGCGTCGGAGCTCCCTGTAAGTGTGATATCGGTGCTTTAAGGTTGTGAGCCCATCCTGCTGTGAGGGCCAGAGCCCCCGGTGATTAAGCCGGCGATGGCGCTAAGTCCGTGATGGCGCTAAGCCCATGCCGTAGTGAGGGGTCCTCGTGCCGGAGCACTACGAGCGGAGCCCCCGGAATGCCGCACACTCCGAAGAGTGGGTCGAAGCATGTTCCACGTCCATGGCGGGGGCGGGGGCGCATGGTGTGGTGAACAGGTGTGATGCCCAGATGCCTGCGAGTGACGAGAGTCGCGGAGTTGGAGCTCGACGACGGGAGTCTCGGAGCTGTCGTGAGGACGCGGGCGACGAAGGTCGCGGAGATGGCGCGCGAGCGATGAGAGTCGCGAAGTTGGAGCGTGGGCGACGAGAGTTGCGAAGTTGGAGCGTGGATGCGGCGATGAAGGTTACTGCGACTACGGTGTGAGACCATGGGCCACGGACGTTGGTCGTCAAGGTAGGTGGCCGACCCCCTAGGGGGGAGGCATACCAAGGTTGCTTCTCAAAGGGAAAAAGCACGTGACTTAATTATGTGACGCTTTGACCGGCCTGTGAGCGTTGAATAACTGACCGTCGACTGGGTGATGTGTCGCGCAAAGTGGATCTCCTAGCAGGCCCTGCTGGTCTAACCAGAATAGGGTATGAACATATATATATATATATATATATATATATATATACACACACACACACATTCGTAGAGCACCCGCCCAAGGCTTTATTCCAATATCATCAGACCCACTTTGAAAGAGAGAGAGCTAGCCATTTCACCCCTCGCCTCTTGTTCTCTGTAAATACACGGCTGAGAGGAAGAGAGGTACAGAGAGAAAGAATAAAGCAAACAGATTTCCCGGCCATTGAATTTTATTTTTCCGGTAAGTTTCTATACCTTATTTTTTCCTCTAGTTATTCATTGTTTCATGGGGAGTAAAAGAGACTGGGAATCCGCTACATTAAATGTGTGTTTTAGCATGTATGGAGTATGAGTTCGTGAGGGTAACAGCAAGATTCAAGCAGGTCATAGCCACGGTGGTTGTGACCGTGTACCGTGTAGTTTGAGAGAAAAAGGGGCTAAGTTTGCAAGGCAGTCGTGGCTGCCAAGGAGAGGGACTGGGCACTGTTTCACTTGTGAAGAAAAGTTTAGACTTGGGCATAAGTGTAAAAGCAGGCAACACACAGTGGCTGTAGGGTGGTTATGCAGCGTGGTGAAGGGTAGAAAATGGGTTTGCGGTTGTGCATGTGAAATGTGTGCCTATGTGGGTTTACATGGAGAGAGAAAGAGAGCAGTCGCAAAGGACTGCGGTTCCGCGTGCTTAGGCCGCACTATTTTTGTTGAGATTGGAGACGAGGTTTTGTTCACAAGATATTGTTCTTTCTCTTGGATAATAGGGCATGTTTTCTGGGAAGTCTTTGTGCCCCACAAGGAGTAGAGAGAGAGAATGCCATATTAGAAATATAACCTTGACTTTGTACATGCATATTACATTTATGATGGTGCATGTAGGTGCATATGTTTAGGTGCATGAATTATGTATGTTCTTGAGTCTTTTCATTTTGGTTCATGTATGGTATATCTAGACAATAGTAGTGTTATTAATGTGGCGTTTCTAGAATTGTAACTTGGGTACTATATAAACCCATGTACTAAACCATTTTGTAAAGCAAGTGAGTTCAAGTAATAGAAGTCCTCTTTCCTCTTCTCTCTAAGTGTGCTTGTGAGTGACCAATTTTTCTATCAAAGTGGTATCAGAGCCTTGTTATTGTTGAGAAGATTACCATGAGTTGTATGAATTCGCTTCCATCGTCCCCACGCCTCACAAAAGAAAATTATGACAATTGGGCAATTCGTATGAAAGCCCTACTTGGATCTCAAGGTGTGTGGGAGAGTGTTTGCAAAGGCTATGAGGAGCCCCAAGATGAAGCCACCTTAACTCAAAACCAAAAGAATGCTTTAGAGAAAAGTAGAATGAAGGATCAACTTGCCGTTTATCTCATCCATCAAGCTTTGGATGAATCCATGTTCGTGAAGGTGGCAAATGCATCGACCTCCAAGGAAACATGGGAGATACTAGAAAACTCTCACAAGGGAGTGGACAAGGTGAAGAAGGTTCGTCTTCAAACTCTTAGAGGCGAGTTTGAAGCTCTTCACATGAAGGAGTCGGAATCCGTTACCGACTATTTCACGAGAGTTTTGACAATTGTGAATCAAATGAAGAGAAATGGTGAGGACGTGCAAGATGTTCGCGTCATTGAGAAAATTCTCTGTTCTTTAGACCACAAATTTGAGCATGTGGTTGTGGCTATCGAGGAGTCGAAGGATTTAGACGCCATGACAATTGATGAATTAAGTGGGTCGTTATGTGCCCATGAAGAACGGATGAACAAGAGTAAGCATGAAGAGGTTGAACATGTCTTACAAGCAAAGCTCTCTCTACAAGACAAAGGAGAACCACAAGGTCATGGTGAAAAAACCCAAAGAGGGCAAGGCCAAGGTCGTGGCCGAGGCCAAGGAATAGGACAATGGGGTGGACGTAATCCATCCAATGAAAGAAAAAAGGCCAAAGCTCTTCAAGAGGTCATGGTCAAGCAAGAGGAAGGGGAAGAGGAAATTACGCAAAACGGAATGAAAAAAGGTATGACAAATCACATGTAGAATGTTACTCTTGTGATAAGAATGGTCACTATTCTTGGGAATGTGAAAACAAAAGATTAGAAGAGAAGGCAAACCTTGTTGAAAACAAGGAAGAAAATGAGGAGCCCACTTTGTTGTTAACACTCAAAGAGGATGAAGAAAGAACCAAAAGTTCATGGTACCTTGACAATGGTGCAAGTAATCATATGTGTGGAGACAAAAGCATGTTTGTGATGCTAGATGAAAATATAGGTGGAGATGTTACTTTTGGAGATTCTTCCAAGATCCAAATCAAAGGAAAAGGTAACATTTTGGTTTACTTGAAGAATGGTGAGCATAAGCTTATTTCTGATGTTTATTACGTGCCAAAATTGAAGAGTAAAATTTTGAGTTTGGGGCAACTCTTAGAAACAGGCTATGAAATTCATATGAAAAATCGTAGTCTTTTCCTAAGAGACCAAAATGCTAACTTGCTTGCCAAAGTATCTATGTCAAGGAATAGAATGTTTTTGTTGGATCTCAAGATGGTTGGACCCAAGTGTTTGAAGGCATGTGCAAAAGATACAACGTGGCGTTGGCATATGAGATTTGGGCACTTGAACTTTGTAGCACTCAAAGCTTTAGGTGAGAAGAAGATGGTGAAAGGGATACCCTGGATAAATATTCCCAATCAATTGTGTGAAGCATGCCTTCTTGGTAAGCATGCAAGGAAATGTTTTCCAAAAGAAGCAAGTTCAAGAGCAACCAAGCCACTTCAACTAGTTCATGCGGATGTTTGCGGACCAATCAAGCCTTCTTCTTTCGGTAAAAATAATTACTTCTTGCTTTTCATTGATGATTTTAGTCGAAAGACTTGGGTCTACTTTCTAAAGAAAAAATCTGAAGTTTTTGGCGCATTTAAGAATTTTAAAGCACTTGTTGAAAAAGAAAGTGGCTATGAGATAAAGTCCTTAAGGTCGGATAGAGGAGGCGAATTCACTTCAAACGAATTTAATAAATTCTGTGAATCACATGGTATTCGTTGTCCTTTAACGGTTCCTAGAACGAACAAAATGGCGTGGCGGAGAGGAAGAATAGAACAATCTTAAATATGGCTCGAAGCATGTTAAAAAGTAAGGAGATGCCTAAAGAATTTTGGGCCGAAGCTGTGGCTTGTGCAGTTTATGTGTCAAATCGATGCCCCACCAAAAGTGTCATGGATCAAACACCCCAAGAAGCATGGAGCGAGGTGAAGCCAAGTGTTGGCCATTTGCGAGTATTTGGAAGCATTGCCTATGCACATGTGCCCGATCAAGAAAGGAGCAAGCTTGATGATAGAAGCAAGAAATATGTTTTTATGGGCTATGACTCGAGCTCTAAAGGTTATAAACTTTATAACCCTAATGATGGAAAGATTATGGTTAGTAGAGATGTTGTGTTTGATGAAGAAGGATCGTGGAATTGGAATTCTCAAGATGATAGTTCTTATGATTTCTTTCCATATCCCATTGAAGAAGATCATGAAAGTGAAGCATCTTTGGAGCCTATTACTCCACCTTCGTCGCCACCTCATCCAAATGAGCCTTTGTCATTCGAAGGGAGTTCAAGCGAAAGGCCACAAAGAATGAGAAGTCTCCAAGATCTATATGATGAAACTGAAGGATTAGACAATATTACTTTGTTTTGTCTTTTTGCAGATATTGAACCAATAAGCTTTGAAGAAGCTGTGAAAGACAAGAATTGGAGACAAGCTATGGATGAGGAGATTCAAGCCATTGAAAAAAATAAAACTTGGGAGCTAGACAATTTGGCCAAAGGACAAAGACCAATTGGAGTAAAGTGGGTGTTCAAGGCAAAGAAAAATGCCAAAGGCAAGGTGGAAAGATACAAGGCAAGACTTGTAGCTAAAGGCTATAGTCAAAGGAAAGGGATCGATTACGAGGACGTATTTGCTCCCGTTGCGCATTTGGAGACAATAAGATTGCTGATTTCGTTGGCAGCACATAAAAATTGGAAGATTTACCAATTGGATGTGAAATCCGCTTTCCTCAATGGTATTCTCAAAGAAGAAGTCTACATTGAACAACCCAAGGGATATGAAGTCGAAGGAAAAGAAGATAAGGTTTTGAAGTTGAAGAAAGCTCTTTACGGCCTAAAGCAAGCACCAAGGGCGTGGAATAGCCGAATTGACAGATACTTTCAAGAGAATGGATTTGTGAGATGTCCCCATGAATATGCACTTTATGTTAAAGCGCATAAAAATGGAGATGTTTTATATGTTTGTCTCTATGTGGATGATCTAATCTTTACAGGTAATAACCCAAGCATGTTTGATGAGTTCAAGGATGCTATGGCTCGTGAATTTGACATGACGGACATGGGGCTCATGTCTTATTATTTGGGACTTGAGGTAAAGCAAATGAAGGATGGAATTTTTATGTCACAAGAGGGTTATGCAAATGAAGTCTTGAAGAAGTTCAAAATGCTTGATTCTAAACCAGTGAAAACACCCATGGTATGTGGAGTTAAATTGAGAAAATTTGATGATGGAAAAAAGGTAGATTCTACATTTTTTAAGAGTCTCGTGGGAAGTCTAAGGTACTTGACTTGCACAAGGCCTGACATTCTTTTCTCCGTTGGACTAGTGAGCCGTTTCATGGAAGCTCCATCCTCGATCCACATGAAGGCAGCTAAGCGAATACTCCGCTACCTAAAAGGTACTCTTGATTTTGGATTATTCTATAAATCCTCTAGCAATTGTGAGCTGTTGGGTTATTGTGATAGCGATTTTGCCGGAGATATAGACAATAGAAAAAGCACAAGCGGTTTTGTGTTTTTCATGGGAGATAATGCAATTTCATGGAGTTCGAAGAAACAACCTATTGTGGCATTATCAACTTGTGAGTCCGAGTATGTTGCTGCTACTTCTTGTGCTTGCCATGCTATTTGGATTAGAAGGTTGTTAAAGGAACTTCGTTTACCACAAGTGGAGGCTACCAAAAATTTAACTGACAACAAATCTGCTCAAGCTCTAGCACAAAATCCTGTCTTTCACGAACGAAGCAAGCATATAGATACGAGGTATCATTTCATCCGAGAGTGCATTGCCAATAATCAAGTACAACTCAAGTTCGTCAAGTCACTTGATCAAATTGCTGATATTTTTACCAAGCCCCTCAAGTATGATATTTTTCACAAGATGCGGACCCTACTTGGAGTTGTCAAGAAAGTCAAGTTTAAGGAGGAGTATTAGAAATATAACCTTGACTTTGTACATGCATATTACATTTATGATGGTGCATGTAGGTGCATATGTTTAGGTGCATGAATTATGTATGTTCTTGAGTCTTTTCATTTTGGTTCATGTATGGTGTATCTAGACAATAGTAGTGTTATTAATGTGGTGTTTCTAGAATTGTAACTTGGGTACTATATAAACCCATGTACTAAACCATTTTGTAAAGCAAGTGAGTTCAAGTAATAGAAGTCCTCTTTCCTCTTCTATCTAAGTGTGCTTGTGAGTGACCAATTTTTCTATCATGCCATACTATTAAACAACACCTTCCATAGATAACCATGCAGCTGCTTCCTAAATAAGTTTTGATTCAGAGTTCTCAGTGAAAGTTCTTATAGGCGCAATTGACCCTTTTTCTCTTCTGCGTGCATCGGTCTTACATGGTTGTTCTTGGATTTGGGTTGGGTTTGATGTCAAGAGCAATGGTTACTATTATGTATATATTGGTGAGTGTGTGTGATTATTGAGTGCATGTGAATGTAATGAAAAGAAGAAGAAAGAGGGAGAGACCCACTCCTTCCCGATGAAAGGTGACGAGTGCAGTGAGTGTTGTGAATAATGGGTGCAAGTGTGGTGTATATATGTTGTGTCTATAAGTGTGCGTAAGTGGTGTGAGTTTGTATTGAATAAGAGAAAAGACCCACTGCCTCACCAGTGGGCGTGGGAAATGAGTGTGTCAACGGGTTTGTGTGAGTGGGTGAAGTGTAAAAGTGTGTTGGAAAAAGAGAGGAAAGGGAAGACCACGACATGCTGTGTAAGGGATGTGTGCAAGATTAGGGATTTTTGTGTGTACCTGTGTGAGTGAGGATGGAAGTGGTTTATGTGTAGTGTACTGTGTATGCAGTGTGGCTTAAGTGTAGTGTTGTTTGGGTGCCCCTAAATGAACCGAGTTGTTCACGAAAGCTCGCGGTTCATTTCTTTCATAACTCGTTCATATTCGTCTGTATAATATACAAGCCGAACACGAACATCATTTTAAAGCTCGTTTATTAAACGAGCCGAGCATGAACACTTTAAATTGTTCATGAATGTGCTCGTGAACGGCTCGTCTATATAATAAATTTTTATTTTTATTTTTAAAGGATGAAAATATGCATATATATATATATATATATATAATGTTAACCAAGCCCAATTAATAACATACCCATACTATTCCTAAATGCAGGCCAACCATTACAACTAGAAAGCCCAAAATCTTAGCCCAACTTGTCTACCTACTCATCTTGGAAACCCTAACATAAATTTTAGTTTCTCTCAAGTCAGCAGCATATCTTCTGTTCCAGGCCCTTCTTTGTCTTCTTCTTCAGTCTTCACACGGTTCTTTTCCCTCTCTCTTAATTTTTTTCTCTCCTACACAGATGCAGGGTCTTCGACATATGAATGGAAGATAGAAGACACACTGGCACCCGCCCTCTCTTTCTTACTCTCATGGCTACACATCTCTTTCTCACTCTCAGGTACGCGCATCTCTCCCGATCAGATCTGCATATCTGAGATCTTCTACAGCTCCGAATATCCAATTTTGTGAAGCTCCAGAAATCAGTTGACTTCTTCTCCTTCTCCGGCCGGTGATTCAATTTGCTTTTTTTTAGACAAACGAGCCGAGCCCAAGTTTTGCGTTGACAAACTCGAGCTGAGTTCGAACATCCATGTCAGCCTCATAAACGAACACGAGCCGAGCTCGAACATCCCAGAAAATATGCAAACCGAGCTCGAACACACCTTCGTTTCAGCTCAAACTCGGTTCGTATACAGCCCTGGGTGAAAGTGTGAAGATGGGTATGGAAATATATGTGTAATGTGAGGAGTGTTTTGCTAATGTATGGTGTCAAAGAAAAGAGAGAAGGCACTGGCGTGGGGGTGGTATAAATACATTGGTGTGTTGTTGTGTCTTTTGTGTGTGTGTGTGTGTATAAGTGGAGGTGCAAAAGCTGTGTACATCTAGGTGTATAATGGGTTTTGATGTGTAAGAGAAATGTGTTGTGAGTGTAGGTGTAAAAATGGGTGCAAGGAGGGCAGATGTATTACAGGTTTGTTGTGTGCGTATGTACCTGTGGAAGTGTTTAGGGAGAGGAAGGGAGGAGTTTGGGCAGCCATGAAAGCTGCCATAAGAATGTGTGTGTGTGTGTGTGTGTGTGTGTGTTCATGCGTGTGTGTGTGTGTAAGTGCTCTATGCAGGTGTGTGTCTCAAATATGTGAGTGCATAATGTATATATGTGTGTGTGTGTATAGTGTGTGTTATGAGTGGTGTTTCATGTGTGAGCAAGTGGTGGTTATGAGATGAAAATGGGGAGCAAGGGAAGCTGCATGAACAGTAACCATGAGCTGGTGAGTGTGTTTTGGTTTGGAAAAAAGTAAAGAGAAGAAGAAGAGAAGTACGGAGCGAAAAATTTGGATTAGCGTTAGGATGGACACATGCATAGATTAACACACGGTTATCTTTAACACTTAAAACTTTACAGTATAACACGTTAGACTATATTAGAATTTCTGGTAAAATTTTATAATTTTTTGAAATCATGTATGTATTTTCTGTAATTTCAGATTCGTAAAATTCTTTCGGAACCTTTAAACCTAGAAAATGTTCTGGGAAAATTGGAGTAATGTCTTTATACTATAAATAAGACTCAGTTTGAATTTGATGATTTTTGGAGTTGATTTCTATGGTTTCCGTATTGCATTGGTTTTAGAAAAATAAATAATTTAAAAATAGTTTTAATGCATTTTAATTTCTAATTTAAATTTATATAATTTTTACACATATTGAAAACCTGTTCCAAAAATTATGGGACTTTATTTTCAAGTAGAAATAATTATGACTATTTATGGGGTTTTATTGCATTTAAAGCAATTATTTTAATTCAACAATATTCAAAAAATTCATATTTTGACTTTTATTAATGTTTTAAGCTATAAAAGTATTTTAGAGTAATTTTTATAAATTTTAGATTGTCATTACATGTTAAGGAATGTATAAGATTTTCGGTTAGGTTGGCCGTGTGCGGGAACCATTTTGAGTTGCGTCATTCTGGGGTTAGAAGTGAGCGCCGTTTGGGTAGTTGATAAAGTTTCATTTCAGGGAAGGCCGACGCAATCTCGTATATGAACCAATTGCTTTAAGATAGGATTTGCTTGCTTGCTTTCTTTTTACGATAGCTGTTCTAATGTAATTGGGATGTCTTTCATCAGCCAGCACCTTCAACAGCTTTACCCCATCTAAGAGAAGGCAGTCTCTGTCCCTGGTTGTTAGTAGGCAAAGGAAGTATAGGGTTTATAGTATAGTACTATAGATTTTTTTTCTAATAAATGAATTTGTCAATTTAGGTTAATTCAATGACTTTTGGATCGAGGTCAATTAGCATCGCTTAGCTTGGATCGAGATAAGGATTTTCTCTCCGAACCCTACTCATCATTTTGAATCCATATGTTTTAATCTTAATTGTTGCGCAAATTTAATTGAACTATGGTTTTATAAAATTTCCTGAAAATATTTGGATTTTGCCAGTAAAACCCTAACTTGAACTTTAAGCAATTGTTTGGAATTCTTTGTTTATTTGCAATTGTTCTATTCATTCAATTGTCATAAAATGTTTTGAATTATATTTATTGTTTCTCAATGTTGACATGAGTTAGTAATTTGGGAGCCATAAGGATGGTCTGTATTGTTGGCGTTATAAAGATGGTCTGGTGGATGGGTTAAACTAGTACCTAGATGGACTAGTCAGTGTACATATACATATGTAAAGCGTATCGAGCACTGTCGGGATGGCTTTGCTACAGCGTACTACTCATGTTCAATGTTTCCTCTATATGTTTTATTGCACTTGAAATGTTTTAAAATAACTATTGATTTAAGGGATTGAGTTGAATACTCGTCCCTATGTTTATATCCTATTGCAGTGATTACATCCAAAGCAAAATCCCTCATAAAGATGTTATTGGACTTGAATGTAAAATTAATCGTGTTGTTCATCTATGTCGAAATGTTGTCTTTTTATTGAAAATATTCTTAAAAAGTTTTGTTTGACTCTATATGAAAACTCGTTCGAATCGTTTTGTTATTTTAAGTCTCTGATCGACCTTACTGAGCTCTCGAAAGCTCACTCTCCTTTGACTTCCTTTTTGCAAGTCATAGCCAGCATTAAGTTGCCCGAACAAGGATTAGAGCCAAGCGAGTGAAAGAAAAGGAACTAATTTTGGTATTGATTGTTAAAACCCCTGTGTGGGTGACTTTGATAGTTTATTATTCAGGTTTTAATTGGTTTTCAGATATGATTGTACAATGAGAGAAAATACTTTGATGGATGTTTAGTCGCTCTGAAAGTTTTCGTATTATTTGGTTAAGTTTTGAGGATAATATTGTTTAGTGAATGATCGATCAATTGTCTTACGTTCTGAAAAATTTTGGGATGTTACACATGTTCTTGATGCAATTGGGTACAAGGGCCTTATCCTTATTGAAGTCAATGCTCAAAATGCAATTAAGATGCAATCGACTGACATAAGCATTGACTTCATCTTCAAGGTTCTGGTGAATGCCTACAATGTAAATAATGGTCCCACATTTCCATCTCATAGTGAAACTTGTCGAGAAAGATCTGTATCAGACCAAGAATGGATAATAGCCTCGGGTATCAATGATACCAAGAGTAAGACAAGTCAATGAGACATTTGTGGAATGCTAATTTCTTCATGGCGTCATCTTCCTCATAGTACTCCCCAAACATAAGTACAGTGTTCGTAGGTATTTTTTTCTCTGCCATTGAAGTGGTCAATGTTTAATTGCATGTATTATGAAGGGTAAGGTTTGGTGGTGACATCGTCCGAGCAAGGTGCATGGCCAGATAGCTTAAGATGGCTGAGAATGTAATCAATACCAACCTTGGTGATGTATGGAGTAGATGGAGTAGAATTTCCAAGGAAATTTGTGATTTTGTGTCCAATATGGATGATTAATGCAACCGAGCCCCCAAATTAAAGGCCTTGGGAATAAACCATAACAAAGATAGGTCGTCAAGGATGTCAAGTGCCATGTGCATAAAGGATAGAGGATTGTCAGTTGGTCAAGTCTAGTATAAATCGTACATGGATGGCATTTGAAGTTCAGGGCTTCTTTAGGGTACCATCATCCGGGATCCCTGGGAAGATAAGCAAACGTCTTGATGCATTATATTTGTTCAACCTTTCAACAAAATGCATAAAAAAGGAAGGATCATTAATGGGCTGACCCTATCATCTCTACCTTGTCAAAAATACGTGATCGGCCAAATAACTCATTCAGCGGTCTCACACAGACCGTTGAACCTTGTCTAGTTCAGTAAATATAACTCATTAGCTATATGTTCTCAGGTTGGGGTGTAAAGGTCGAAGAAGAGAAATTGTCAATTCCTAGAACTAGCATTCTTAAGACCAAAGACTTGGCAAAAGTGTGGATAATACTCCTTTCTCTTGTAGCTGGACCCTCCAAAACTACACGAATCATCAGTGACTATAGGATTTTTTTAACTCAGCACCATTTGTATAAAATTTTGAGAATAGCTGGACTTCAATGGCATATTTTCTTCCTCTTCCCCATGTAATTGAAAAGTAAGGCATTGATTGTGATCACATGCATCTGAAAAATATGGTTTTTCAAGTGGTAATCAAATTTTTAGAGTTGATTGAAAATAGAAACAGCGAAAGAAGGAAAATCTTAAGATCGATTCTAAATCACCATCAAGCCATCTAATTTTTGGACCCTAGATTCAGATTTAGAAATTATTTTATTTGATGAGAAGTTGTTAAAGACCCTGTCATACCCTATTAGGTCTCTACTTGCTTTTATTGATTTTTGGTGATTTTCATCAAGATCAAGAACAAACCATATACTTAATTATTGGTTTGAACTCAACATTGGGGGCTAAGTGGCATGCGTATATGCTCGGACTAATCGGGATCAAAACCTCCTAGTTCTAACCCTAGGGGAGGCGACTTAATCTTATCATGACCCGAACCCATGGGTGAGCCTATGAGTTAGGCCAGTGACCGGCCGCAAGCCCACTGACCCTCCACCAGGGCTCTGCCAGGCCTCTACAACCTGTATACAAGATTTATAACTAGTATTAAGTCTAATCCATTTACAGGGTTACCAAGAACATACTTATGGATTAACTCAAAGTACGTATCCAATACTTCTACATTATTCAACTAACAAAATAATTAAAACTCTATGAAGATGTATGCTCCAACCAATTCTTAAAACATAAAAATAGTACTACAATGTCATCCAAAAGTTGACAATTGTTCTAAGAGGGCTTAAATCCTAATGACCATCTCTTACGAGTCCGTCCTTGTTACCCTCATGGATGTCGGGTTCATCTAAGTAGTCACCTGAAAACATTTATAAAGAATGAGCTGAGGACCCAGTAAGCACACAAGATATATCCCTAAAGTAAGTTTTGGGATTTATAAAGCATACCATGGTTTCATCGATTTAAAACTGGTAAACATTTTACAAGAGATACTATATATATATATATATATATATATATATATATATATATATATATATATATATATATATATATATATATATATATATATATATATATATATATACTTTATGAAAGCAATTCATCCAAGATTCTTAGAACCGGAGTGTGACATCAAGAAGGTTCATTAACAACTATCATAGTTTATCATAACTTAGGTATGTTGCGATCAGCGTACAATCCCCCCTGACTAAGGCTCAAAATCCCTCCTCCATCCGGAATATATATTATTGTGGACGCATGGGTGAACCACGAGCAACAGTACTGTGCATCAATGTATCGTCCCGTCAACCAGGCCCACAATCCAACTTTTTTTCATGGATATGGGACATAACAACCAAGCCAAAAATATTGTCTCATTCAACATAAGCCAACTTTAAAACACTACTCATAGAAACATTTCAAGGCATTTTAATTCAATATTCTCATCAAGTGATTTAACAAGAAAACATATACAGTACAAGTACTTCAAAAACTTTCATTTGATTAAATAATGTATACGTTTATATATTTTGCAAATAATCAAAACATTCATTTGGTAAAATCACGTATAGATATACATGTATTGAAAAATAGGTTGTACGGAGGAGCATAGTAGGAGTACTTACCTAGATAGCTAGGCGATTCTAACTCTTGTTTTCAAACTTGTCCTAGCTCTTGTCTATCGAAACCTAAACGATAAATCATACGGATGTTAATTATTGCCGTTCAATCATGCCTACGTACTAAATTTTCCTCAAGTACACAAAATTACCAAAATACCCCTAGACTTGTGTAAAATTATCAAATTACCCACAACACCTAACATACCGTTACACACCCAATATAACTCAAAAACATCTTTTTAAACAATTAGATGGATTTTCTAGACAAAAATGGCCTTTATGAAAATTCTCCGTTCGGAATCCAAAACTGCTCCTTAAATTAAGCACTAAGGTTCCTATTTAAAAATATATTCAAACAATATCAGAATGCCACAAAATTTTAGACACTCAAGTGTCTCCATGTGTTTAAATCACTGTAAAATTTTTGGTTAAAAATAATTTTATTTACTATATCAAATAATTCAAAATCCTATTTTCAAAATAAAATCATTTTAGGCCCTTCTCATGCCCAAACAAATCCCAGAAAATTTCACCTTGAAGGTTTGCAAAAATAATGGGAGTTTTAGTTTTGTACTTTGTCCAAAGATTCCCAGAAATGGCTTAAAAGTTTTGGGTAATGGACTGATCGTAATTCCAGAAACAACATTTTTCAGTAAACTCTAATTTTGAACATTGACCATTTTGAGGCCAAAACATGATGCATCTTCAAAAACTCAAACCTAAAAATTTAAAGTAGACTTTATAAGGTTTTATAAATATAAGGATCACGAAAATACAACGACTAATGAATTTTTCATATCAAATCGAATTGGCTGATAGAAACAGCACATTCTGGGCATATAAGTTTTGTTCAATGGTTATTTTGGAGCAGAAATATTATGAATATCAGAAAACTCAAAACTAAAAAATTGAAGAAAACTATTAAGACCCCAAAATAACTAGTAATTAAATTATTATTATATTTAGGGCATCTTTGCAAATTTAATTATTTATGGGGTATTTTGAAATAAGTAATGAATATTTAGAGGTCTTTTAGTTATTTACCAATTTTAGAGACTTAGCCAACTTTGTTTATTGATATATTCAGTTTTGGTTATAGAGAAATAGAAGAAGGAGAAAACTAGAATTTTGGAGGATTGCAATCTTCTGTCCATAATTGGTAAAATTCTTGAACCCACTTTTGATTTTAGGGATGAAGTGGATCATATTAGAATTGTGCTTGTTAAGATTTTAATGTTAGTGGGCTAATTATAATATTTAGATTTTGAGATTTTTGGAAGTGTACACAATTTGGTGAAAATTATTACGTAAATTTGAGTTCTTGTAAGATTTTCTATGTTGCGTTTAAAATGTTTGATTGCAAGTGAGAAGCAATTTTAATGGTTGATTATTATTGTAGCGTTTCGTGGCTCCATCCGTTTCCTTTTTCTCCTATCATCTGTACCGAATCTGTCCTTTATTGAGTTTTCATCGTGTTTTCATGTCACTTTGTGAGAATTTTTATTACTAAAATTAGTACCATTCTTCAAAACAGCTGCCAGACTTATCTTTCTCCCGGGCCAAGCACTGTGACACAAAAATTCAGCCGTTTAAAGCTTGTGCCATGTGTCAATTTGTGGTGGAGCATCCTACTTTGTTTACTTTTTGCCCAAATTTTGTTTTTTAAAATTTCTGAGATCATACGAACTGGGATTCATGCGGTTCAACTTCCGTTGAACTCGTTATTTTGTCTTCTTCAACATGTTATTGAATATCTACATTGTATTATGTGGGTGTATTTGTGTGATCTTTGCTGGGCTTTGTGCTCACCCCCTGTCTCTCCCCATTTCAGGTAATTAAGCTGAGACGGCTTAGAAGAGCTAATAGCATTATGCTTAAGCTTGGAGTTCAACTTTAATTGATAACTCGCTTAGTAACTTTGCAATAAGAACTATGTAATATTTTTGATTTAATGACTCCTGGTACCCCAATGGTTGGGAATGATTATTGTTATCAAACTTCCGCTGCAATTATTAGACGTTGATGAGAAACTTGAATGCCTTTGATTTCAGATATGATTTAGAGCTTCGATTACCTCTTTGAGGTCATATTTTTGGTAAGATACCTTAATTATTATATTTCTCATAAGCAAGAATATTTTGAAATAGTATGTCTAGGTCCGCCTCTGGGTTGGGGCGTGACAACTATACGAGGTTTCTAGAAATATAAATTTCACAAAAAACTAATGAGTAATGAAGTTTCTATGACAAATCAAAATGGCTGCCAAAAACCAAAAAATTGGGGCTTTTTCAGGGCACTGATTTTAAGATCATTTTTTGATATGCAAACGTGGGATTCTGAGAAAACTAAAAAGTTGAAGAAAACACAATGAAGTTTTTTCAAAGGTTAAAATCATCTCAATCAGATTTGAAACAAGGGAGATATGACAAAAATTCTAACTCACTCTTATGATGCTCTATAGCAGCCTTCTTCTCAAACACACCCACATCAATACACACACAAAAGCTACCAATTTTACACCAAAAACATATATAACATCCAAATTCATGGCTAAACTAAACAGAGAGTTGAGAGATTTTGTTACCTTGAATTTTCCCTTGCCCTAGCCTTGTTTCTTCTTTCTTCTCTCTCTATCTCTCTCTCCCTCTCCCTCTTTGGACTTCACATAAAGGGGATAACAGATTTATGGGATGGCTATCCTCTTAAGACTTCTTTTATATATGGTTGCCCTAGGTTGGAATAATTTTGAAGACCCCCCTCACACTAAGCTATTTTCTCATTTCATCCACATCTCTTTACAAGACCAGAAACTCTTTATATTAAGATTGAAATAAAAATTTCATCGACAAATGAAAAGTTCCAAACATCACATTCTCCCCACCTTGTTAATTTGCAACATAAGAGCATTGTAAATTGTCACTAAATATCACAATCAATACTATTGATAATAATCATCGCTAAAGACCCCAGTTAAGGTATATTACTGCCACTACCGCTAAAGAATTAACTAAAATTCTAGGAATCACCGTAAACAGTATTCTAGGTGCAGGGTATTATATTGTTTTCAAAATAAGATCGTTTCAGGCCTTCTGCATGTCTTGAAAAATCTCATAAATTTCTATATTGAAGGTTTCACAAAAATAAGGGGAGTAACAAGTTTGAACTTTACCAAATATGCTCAGAAATAGCTTAAAAAGTCTTGGGCAATGGACTGATCTGTAATTCTAGAAATAACATTTTTTAGCAAACCCTAGTCATGTAGATTAACCATTTTGAGGAAGAAACCTGATGAATCTTAAAAATTTTTAAATTAAAAATTAAAATAGACTTACTGAGGTTTTCCTAAATATAAGGGTCACAAAATCCAATGAGTACTGACTTTTTTTTATAGCAAATCGAAGTGGCTGATAGACACAGCACATATTTGTGCAAACCAATTTTGTTCAATGATTGTTTTGGAGCCAAAATTCTATGAATCTCAGAAAGCTCAAAACTATAAAGTTTTAGGACACTTTTTGAGGTTTATAGAAATATAAATTCCACAAAAAACAATGAGTAATGAATTTGCTATGACAAAATAAAAACGGCTGCCAAAAACTGAAAAATCTGGCCTTCTACGGGGCATTGATTTTATGATCATTTTTTGATATGAAATCGCAGTATTATGAGAAAACTCAAAACTAAAAAATTGAAGGCAACACAATGAAGTTAAAAAGTTTAAAATCATCTCAATCGGATTTGAAATAAAGGAAATATGATAAAAACCCTAACCCACTCTTATGTTGCTCTATAGCAGTCTTCTTCTCAAGCACACCTACATCAACACATACATAAAAGCTACAAATTTGACACCAAAAACATTTATAACATTCAAATTCATGGCTAAACTAAAGAGAGAGTTTAAGAATTTTATTACTTTAAATTTTCCCTTGCCCTAACCTTGTTTCTTCTCTCTCTCTCTCTCTCTCTCTCTCTCTCTTGGACTTTACGTAAAGGAGGTAGCAGATTTATGGGACGGTTGTCCTTTTAAGACTTCTTTTTATATATGGTTGCCCTAGGTAGGAATAATTCTAAAGACCTTCCTCACACTTAGCTATTTTCTCATTTCATCCACATGTCTTTAAAAGACCATAAACTCTTTAGATTAAGATTGAAGTAAAAATTTCATCAACAAATGAAAAGTTCTGGGCGTGACATTCTCCCCACCTCCTTAATTTGTAACTTAAAAGCATTGTAAATTGTCGCTAAAGATCACAATCAATACTGCTAGTGATAATCATCACTAAAGACCCCCACCCAATTAATGTATGTTACAGCCACCTCTGCTAAAAAATTAATTAAAATTCTAGGAATCACCATAAACTATATTCTAGATACAGGATATAACAACGTCGGGGCTATGTGGCATGCGTATATGGTCAGACTGATCGGGATCAAAACCTCCTAGTCCCAACTAGGGCTATATACGAATCGAGTTCGAGCCGAACATGAGTGTGTTCGAACTCTGTTCGTTTAAGTTTTGGCATGTTCGAGATCGGTTCAAGTTCGTTAAGAGCCATAACTTTGATGTTCGAGCTCGGCTCGTGTCGTGACTGTGAGACTCGGGCTCAGCTCGTTCAACTCGTTTAACAATACGAGCCGAACTCAAGTTCAAAAATTCAGGCTCGCATTCATGTTCAAGTTCCATTCAAATCCCTAAAGTTACTTATAATTCTCAAATCATTCAAGCAATCAAGCTATAATTAATAAAAAAGATACATAAAAGATCCAAGAAAAGATGCAGAATCAAAAACACAGAAAAAATAACTCTGATCGATTGGCGATCAAGATATAGACAGCGGTCAACGAGTGGTTGCCCCTGGCTTAGAAGGCGATGGCTTTGAAGATCTGAAACATCATTTTGCAGCTTTGTAACTTTGCAAGTTGAATTCGGCACCACAGGTTGAATCTGACGCTGCAGAGATGACACGACTTAGACAGGCGATTGACGTGATGTTCGTTTGTGAAGAGAGCGACAGAGAGGGAGGGATGGACAAGCTCTGTATGATTTGCGTCTTTGTGTATGTGTGTGTGTGTGTGTGTGTGTGTGTCGACGAGGTAGGGGACGGAGAGAGTGCGGCTGTGTGGTTTCATTGATTTGTGAATTGTGACATTAGGTTTAGGTTAGTTTATATAGTTAGGGTTTTAAGTTTTGGGTTTCATAGATTGGATTATCTAGGTTGGGCTCTATGTTTATAAGTAGGCTTGGGGTTTTGGGCTGACTTAAAGGCCTGGCCTATAACTTTAAATTTTAATTATGTGATTTATGTAAATGTTAATTTTGTAGATATATTATAATTAATTTATTGTTTATACAAGTTGTTCGCGAACACGTTTGTGAACATTTTAGAGTGTTCATGTTCGCTTGTTTATTAAACGAGCTCTAAAAACTTGTTCATGTTCTGTTCGTGTATTAGACGAACGAACATGAACGAGTTTTATGGCGAACGAACCATGAGTCATTCGTGAACAGCTCAGTTCATTTACAGCCCTAGTCCCAATCCTAAGGGAGGCAACCTTAATCTTGATCTATGGTTTTACGAGAACAAATACATTGTGAAAAAAAGTTTATTATTAAAACAAGAATAAAAGATTGAGACTAAGTATTTGAACAAAATCTAACTTTATATCCAACGATTAAGATTTGACAGCAGGATAGGGATCTAAAACTATAAGAAGAAAAGTATATTAAGCTTGTCAATTTGGATTTCTGGCTGTTGACTTTGATGCATCCATAACACACCATATAAAATATAAGTGTAATGTCAATAAATATATGGGGGAGTGGATCACAATATATTATACCCCTAATGAAAAACCTCAGAATAATACCAGCCTCTGGGGATTTTTTTAATGTCTTTGTCTTATGAAGGGGGTGAGGGCTGCTTATATAGAGGTCTAAGGGTCTAGACTTGTAGAAAAGCTACACAAAACAATAAGAAGTAACCTAGCCCCCACCAAAAAAGATATTAAAGGACTAAATACCCTATACCAGCTAGTATACTTTAACTACCAAGGTGTATCGGGCGATAAAAAGCAAACAGGCAAGCACAACTTTCCTCGCAGTTTTACTTCAAAACCCTTACTAAAGAAGAAAAATCCTACTTGCCAATAGGTTGCACATGGATAATTAAAAAAATGGACCCAAAACCCGATCTAAGGTAAACTAAACTACTAGACTCTAACATGTGTTAAGCCCAACATAAAGTGATTGGACAAGACACTACTGAACTAGACTAAAAATAAAATGAAATAAAGCGTATAAAATAGACAAAGTGGATTGGATTGAACAACAGTGGACTAGACTAAAGTATCAAAATAAAGTCTACAAAATATGTACCAATTTAAGTACAAGATATCAGAGCAAACGGGTCATTTATGATGAAAAGGAAATAAACTCAAGAGAATAGTTGGGGATTCTTACAAAATGGAACCTCAATGAGTGACACTTAGAAGGAACGGTTATTGGTAAAGGGAACAACCTTAGGGTATGATCTAACTAGGAACAGAGCAAATGTGACAGGCCAGAAGCTAGGAATGACAAGCTATTAAAAATCATGGCCAAAACTGGTGTTCTAGTTCCAATCGACCAAGTTGTTATTGCCTTCCATTTTGATCGATTCATAGGTCTCCAAGGGACCCTTGTTAAGGAAACATGAGGCATTGTGTTGCCGGGGGCAAACTATTGACGTGCTGGGCCAAGGTCATGCTGGAGTGCACAACCTATAGTAGTCACAGGAAGCATATCGAGTCTCAAAAAAAGGTGACAAAGTTCCTATTGCCAAGGGCCCTAAGGACTAATGAGCAGGTGGTCTTGACACTAGGATGACAATGGTGTCTAAAACCAGCTCGAACCCTGTAGACAAAACCTGGGTGGGTGGAGCCAATTTAAGGTTTAAATCAAATGCTCGGAAGAAAGTGATAAATCCTTAGGACATGGGAGGAACCCCAACGTTCTAATTGGTGAGGGCTTAGATGTCTACGATGACACAAGAGGGATGTTTAAGAGTCTTTAAGATCAATAATGGTAGGGGCAACATTTTGGCATCAATAATGTAGATATTGGGCACGCCCGTCTAGGGGAGTACCTATAGTCAGACATCACTCGTTTCTTCTTGATCTTCAAGGTGTTGTTCCATTTGGATTATTGGATTGAAACCTTGGCTCGTAGCCTTGTCTCCGATTTTGCATTATTAAGGCATTAAGAATGATATCAGATGGAGGATGAACCATACCCATGATGCTCACAATCTTTAGTAGAGTCTTTAAAATAATGCAGAGGAGATACATTCATTGCACACGTGGAAGTGCCACAAAGTGTGTAGTGCAAGTCAGATGCCTCACATGAGAATATTAGACAAAGCTAGTATAGGAGTGAGGATACAAAAGGAGGCAACCCAAACAGAGCTTGATGACTGATATTGTTGCGTAGGCAAAAAAAGCAATAAGAGTACATGGATGGAGATTCAACGGTTTAGTCCAATACTTAGGTCTAAAGTCAAGGGATGCAGCTGAATTGCTTCTTTCTCTAAGATTCTCTGGCTATGAGATTTTAGTATGATAAAATGGAAAAGTGAATGTTTTACAAATGAATTCTCAAGTCTTTTATATATGGATCCACCAAGCTGAGAGCTTGTACTATGGCAATGATTCACCGAACTACTTGGATTACCTCATGTAGCTTCATTATGCCCATTTAGGAAGACCGACTCGCATATTGTTAATATAACTAAAGATTACCCTCGATCTAGAGACCAGTCTAATTACCTTTGTTAAGTCATAAAATAGCGTTGAAAGATGCAAGAACTTGACAGTGGTGGGGAAGCCTGTATCCAATTGTCAAGTAGAGTAAGCGTAATGCCCTCAAAAGACTTATGATCCTGAAGGTGTTGATGATCATGGGTATAAGAATGTGACAGGTCATAGCAAAGGTATGTCTAGCGTCAGGCTAGTTGGCCTGGTGGAAATATTGTCTCGACGGAATAACAAATCCCATCAAAAAGTCCTTCATGCCGGAGCACTACAAGCAGAGCCCCTTGGGAGGTTGCACACTTTAGAATGGGACAAACATGTTCGATGACAAAGGCCAAGGGCCATAGTATGGTGATAATAAAGGCTGGAGTTATGGCACATTACACAAAGACAAGGCATGAGCGCGATCATGTGTCACGATATGAAGGCACAATGGTGAACAATATCAATTACAGAGTGTTCCAGTGCCCAAAAAGGCTAAAAGTGTCAAAGGACAAGGCCATAGTTGGAGTGTACGTACAAGCAATCAAGGCCGTAGCACATGAGCACTCAAGAAAGAGAGAAAAATTATTGCATGGATAATGAACGACCGCACAACGTGTAAACAGACGACCCCATATCCCTTTCACGACAAGGAGGGTTTGGTGGCAACGAGGGTCCCGTGGAACTCCCCCTTCTATAGCTGGGAGTTTGGCAGCCAAGGAAGCTTCAACACACCCCCTTGGAGGCCAAAAAGGGTTTGGCAGCCAGGTAGGCTTTGTCACACCTTTCTATGGTGGCTAAAGGGGTTCAACAGCAAAGGAGACTTGGCACACTCCTCCATCCTCTTTTGGTAGCAAACATGGTTCTGCCAAGGAGAGTTCAACAGCCTAGCTTAGATGGGGTACGCACTTCAACATCTTGGAGGTTTGGTGCCTTAGCCATCTTTCAAGTTGTTTAGGCATGGTTGATGCGAGTGACGTGCCTCGAGTGGACTGGGTTTCTTTTGTTAATATTTTTACCATTGAAAAGTGTGATGTGTCACGAAAAATGGAACCCAAACACGATAATTTGCGTATAGCCAATATGGGCTAACAATAAAATCCTAGCTTCCTCTTTTGACTTTTAAAATATCTTAAACTTTTCTTAACGGTTTCACTTTCCTTTTGGCTTAAGAAGTGCTTCTATATATGCTTGCATGATCGTCTTTATCTTGTAATGTTAATTATTGTAAAGGTGGAGAACTTCATTACTACCCCAAAAGTGCCACCACTTGTAGGATTAGCCACGTGGTGACAGCTAAGGGGACCTAAGGTTACGGTTCAATGGGGCGCGTAGAAGTGTCAACGTGCATGTCGAAGCAATTCATGGCTATTCTGTCGTAGTTTTACCCCTTGACTATTACACACTTAGTGACAGATTAATGGAAGAGGGATAGAGTTTTAAAGACGTGTCATACTTTAACAAGTACATTGGGTAAACCCTAACCCCTCCTAAAAGTGTTTCCATGATAACAAAGCATGATCTAGGGTCTCAATGATGGTTACATGCTAGCAGTGTGCTTCAAAGTTGCTGTATTATTATTCAAGGAACAAACAAGTTGGACTCGGGATGAAGTCAATAGAAGCATCAAGATAACATTTACCCTCAGGATTGGCTAAGGATGGAATCTAGACTAGATACATTCATAATTGTAATCTCTTACATAACTAGTTTAATTTTCTCATACACCGTAGCTTTTTCTCACTTAAAGGCCAAAAACAAATCAAGCTCAAATGTGACTTAGAGCCAAAAGCATCTCGTCAAAACCTTGGCTAAATTCTTTGGAGTTCGCGAGTGCAACCAAGTTGCTATCTAACTTGCTACAGGAAGCTCTCAGGAGATTGCTGATGAAACTGGTAAACCTTTACCGGATGCAACCACACTCTTGAACTTTATGTGTCTAACGGTTAATTACTGGTTGCAACCGATTAGGTCACCGTCTACAATCAACATTTAGCCATTAAAGAGAGAAAATTCAATAATTAATGCAGTAACACATGAGCACTCAATGAAAGAGGGAAAAACTATTGCATGGATGATAAACGACAGCATAACGGGCATATAGACGACCTCATATCCCTTTCATGACAAGAAGGGTTTGGCTACAAAAAGGGTTTTCCGGAACACACCTTTTTACAGCTAGGAGTTTGGCAGCCAAGGAGGCTTCAACACACCTCCTCGGCTGCCAAAAGGGGTTTGGCAGCCAAGTAGGCTTTAGGACACCTTTCTATGGCGGCTAAGGGGGTTCAAAAGCTAAGGAGACTTGGCACACTCCGGTGGCTAAATGGTTCAGCCAAAGAGAGTTCAACACCCTAGCTTAGATGGGGTACACTCTTCAACATCTTGGAGGTTTGGTGCCTTAGCCATCTTTCGAGTTGTTTAGGCATGCTTGATGTGAGTGACGTGCCTCTAGTGGACTGCGTTTCTTTTGTTAATATTTTCACCATTGAAAAGTGTGATGTATCACGAAAGTGGATCCTAAACACAGTAATGTGTGTATAGCCAATATGGGCTAACGATAAAATCCTAGCTTCCTCTTTTCAATTTTGAAATATCTTAAACTTTTCTTAATGTTTCACTTTCCTTTTGGCTTAAGAAGTGTTTCTATGCTTGCATGATCGTCTTTATCTTGTACTGTTAATTATTGTAAGGGTGGAGTACTTCATTATTGCCCCAAAAGTGCCACCACTTGCAGGATTAGCCACGTGGTGACAGCTAAGGGGACCTAAGGTTACGGTTCGATGGGGCGCGTAAAAGTGTCAACGTGCATGTCGAAACAATTCATGGCTATTCTGCCATAGTTTTACCCCTTGGCTATTACACACTTAGTGACAGATTAATGGAAGAGGGATAGGGATAGAGTTTTAAAGACGTGTCATACTTCAACAAGTGAATTGGGTAAACCCTAACCCCTCCTAAGAGTGTTTCCATGATAACAAAGCACGATCTAGGTTCTTCATGATAATTATATGCTAGCAATGTGCTTCTATGTTACTGTATTATTCAAGGAATAAACAGGTTGGACTCGGTGTAAAGTCAATAGAAGCATCAAGACAACATTTACCCTCAAGATTGGAAGGATGGAATCTAGACTAGATACGTTCGTAAAGGCAAAAAGCACTATAGCTTCTCTCAAGACTGTCATCTCTTATGTAACTAAGCCTCAAAGCATTAAGAATGCAAGCAATTAATTGCAAAACCTCTCTCCATACTTATTACAAACATTTATCAAGAGAGATCCTTATATTGGTGCGAGTAAATAAAACATTGAGCTTATATATGACAATCTGATACTTGTATCGCTCGTAACATGTCATGAATATTTGGAAAGCTCGTGAATCTTTTAAAAGGGGATGCCTTCTTTTAGGGACTTCAAAACTGCTTTGCAGGCCAGCTTTTTGGCCATCTTCTTATCTGCAGCAGAGCATGATTCCTTGTATAAGACGCCATTTGCTTCAACCTCGACTGTAATAGATTTCACACCGTTATCACAAGACGGGGCAGCTATCATTTTATAGCGTTCCTTCTGACATAATTCCGTCAACTCTCTCACAGGATGAATCCTCAGTGTCTCAGGTGTAACCATAGGCTCCAGAAGAGGCCCTATGCTTTGGAAAACAGTTTCCTTGTTATACCCAGAATCAACAAATATTGCCCCAGCTAGAGATTCTATAACGTCTCCAAGTACCTGTGATCAGACAAAAGTATACGTAGAATTTCAGCAAAAACAAGAGATTAATATCGTTATTCAACTCATCCGCATAACTTAAATCAGTTGACCAAAGGGCCTCCCCAACTCATGGAATTTTAGTACAAAATTCTGAGCAGGCAGTGTGAGTAGGGGACACAGTTAAGAGGGGCCTGTAAGCAGAGCTGCCTTACATTACATATCAGGAAATAAATGTGAAAATGTCCAAATGGCAGGAAAAATGGAGAATACATGAAGCCACATCAGGATGCCGAGGTTGCAGAACTTGGATTGTTAAGTAAAAGCCATGAATAAGGGACTCCTGAACCTTTTCTGTGGATAATGTTTTCTATTGCATTTCTCAGAGCAAACAGGTGGCATCTCCTTTACGCAAAGTTTTCAAATAGTTTGGTATGGATTCACCGACCTCACTTCAATAAGGAAGAAAAAACCAATAAACACGCACTTCCATCAACAAATGTGAATGACTAACCTTGGGAAAAGAAGTCTCAGATTCCCAACCAAAAGTTGATTCCAAAGATAGTAGTTCGAATTGGTAAACGGTTTCAGTGATATGCCTACGAAGTTCTGAAGAGGCATGAAGAATATGTTGATGTAATCCAGCCTTAACAGCAGACTGTGCATAACAATCGTTGTTCACAGAAGCTGATCTTAAATCTGTTAATAGTCCTGGAGACATTCCAGGATACATGTGGTACAGGTGCATGGTTATGAGATAATCCAACACTGAATCCCCGAGGAACTCTAGACGCTGCAAAATAAAATAATTTCTTCAACGATCAGAAATCTATGAGCAAACTTTTCCCTAATGGCTCATTTACAAAACTAGCTATCACTGGCACCAACTTACAAGATATAAAAATCATGTTTTTGCGACACCATTGGAAAATCAGATGCCTTTGTGCAAAGAGTTCAATGCTGGAACTCAATAAATAATAATAGACCTTCACTGACAACCAAATTGACAAGTAATAAGGAAACTGAGTCTGCTTGGTGGGAATTAGCACTCAACCCAGCAAACGTTAGTCCATATTTCATGCGAAAGGTAAATACGCAGCTCACATACCCCACAAGAAAGTCAAATTAAACAGCCCAGAAAAGGAAAGGTCACCAATTGTCTGGCGTACAAAATATCCACGTACTTTGTACTTTAACCAATTGAGATAAGTTTTAATAAAACTGACAATTATTCTAGACAGTTCCCCTCTTACTATTAAATTCAGGGACGTGTGTTTTTCTAGGCAAAAAGTAACTTGTTACAGTAACAACAACTGATAATTGAAGTCGTAATACACATATAGAGTTATAAACTTGGATAAATACAAACAAGTCACTTTATCATGCTTAATATTTGATATGTATCTGCCAAGAAGTAATGAAAGTCAATCTAGAACAAGAAAAGAGCCCTAAAAAATAACAATTTTAAGACCTGCTCTTTTCGCGTATGAGTTCTATCTGTGTCGCACTGAATATTACCTGATAACATCTTGGAATCTCATGTAGCATGTAGGAACCATGAGTTAGAGCTTCGACTAGCAGAGAAGCGTCACGGAACGAGTACTTCAATAACGATTCTAGGTATCTAATACTAATAAGATTTCCAGGAAGTACTGGAAAGTGCCTCTGATATGCTATATTGAGAAAATCCACCTTTATACCTAGCCAATCCATAAAGGACAAGGCTGCTGCTTCACCACCTGAGCTAAGGAAAGCACCAATTAGTGCCTCCACTACATCAGCTACTGCCTTACCTTTTACCTTCCTTCTCCCCCTGCTATAGGCTTTTGTGGTAGTAGAAAGCAACTCTTCCTCCAGCGCGTAATGTCCACTAGGATCACCAGGAACGATCCACATCTTAGGCTCAAAAGGTTCATTGCGAATAAAGCCCTGCAAAATGGAAAACACCATGTGCATTAGTCATTGAAATCATACCATGAAGACAACTAAAATGCAATCAAGAAAAGAGAAGTTTGGCAGCTATGATGCACTCCAGAGCACTAAGTTTCATAAAGAGAACTTCTTGTTCCCATCACCTACTTGCATCGAGGAGCTTGTTTAAAAATTCAAAAAGTATCTTTGAAATATAATGCCAGCATACTGCTTGAAATGCTATAAAAATGTGAATATAAGTGCACAAGTGTTTGCCTATAAATGTGTTAGAAGTAGACACCTTTGCTGCTTCTCTCATGTTAGGAAAAGGATGACCAAAAGAAACCACAAAGTCACATCTTGATAAACATTGCAAGATCCATTGGAACATTGACATGTTAGTACTGCTACAAAAGCGAATTAAATCCATAGTTTAAGACCATAAATTCCAGAAACACAAGAATCATATTCAGTTCAAAATATTCCACCTTTCAAGGTATTGTATAATTTGTATTATAAGGTAAACTGAACTGCTAAAAACAAACTATAAGTCAAACCATCAAACTACATTCACATCCTTCACGTCCTATCACATTACAAGTTAGGTGCACAAGTGTACCGTCGTTGCAGGTAAGGCAAAACAGAGGCATATTTTTAAATGCAATTTGCGGAGCTAGAAGTAATTTTTTGACCACAAAAACTGAGACAAAAGGGTTCGCATAATGACAATGCAGAAATTTAAATAAGACTGGAATAGAAAATTTTAACCGCACGATATAGAAAGTATTTCTGGCAAGTAGCAATTGTTACCGGGATTTTTCGGTCACATCCAAGCTTGCATAGAGCAGCATTCGAAATTATTTTTTCCTTTTTAGCACTCAGAATGCCTTCATGATGATTTTGATGCATCGTGAAAAGCTGCTGACAAGCAGCATACTTGAGAAAAGAATCTCCAAGAGTCTCTAGTGATTCCAAGTGAAATTTCTCTTGGCATTGCTTTCTAGTGATTGCTTCCAAAACCTGAGATAGCAAAATCAGTTACTGAAGATGAAAAGAAAGGGTCAGAAGACAAATTCTGAAATAGAGACTAGAAGTCTGGGAGATCAATTTAGCTAAGTTTGATCTAAATTTTCTTAACTCAGAATATCTTTGGGTGTATCCTACATCTGAATGGATCTTCCAACCTCTACTTCATTAAAAACAGAAAACTGGCATTTGTGAAATATATCAGCAATACTCTTGCATGTAATGTAGATAATGAAATTGCCAGGCGTAAGCCTATGCATTTGCATGTTGGGGAACAGTTATTTGGTAGCATGCATATCAGCATATAACAGACCCATATGTTACAGCATCCAACTTGCAAAACGGATCATCAAGCAAAGAGGCTCACATCATTTGAAGACTGGGTCTAAAAGAACCACATTGTTATGCTACCATCTACTCCAAAAGCCATAGTTATAAATACCGGTTTGTCCATGAAAAACAGCACATACCGGTAACTGTCATCTTTACTCAAGCTCCACTTTTGTTGCTCAAAGTCTCAAAAGTGTTGTTTTATAGTGTCACTAAATAAAAAGTGTAACTCAGATGTTAAAAAGTGCAGCTCAAATAGCAATTCCAAGAGTCTATTAGATATTATACTAAGCTTTGTTTCATAGACCATGATAAACTGAAAATATCATGTTGACATTATGCTTATAACCTTGATAAAGGAAATGATTTTAAGAAGAGGAAAGCTATTACATTGAGAAGTCACGTACGGCAGTGAGCAGCCCACATTTTTGTTTGTCCATAGATGCTTTTTAATCCAACGGTCTCAGTGGCTCACCCAAGCACATCAATCTTAATGTTCACCAGTTATACCCTCCCTCCTTTTCCTTCTAACCCAAGAAGTCTGTTTTGATGAACGCTATTTCAATTTAGAATGTCCCTCCCTCCCTCTGTTTTGATTGTAAATTACACAATGACCCCTCCCTCCCTCCCTACGACTTGCCAAACCAGAACTTTGTTACCATGTTAAGCTACCATCTGCTCTAAATACTTAAGGCAATAGAGAATGCGTCCAGAAATTCACAAAACTAAGACACAAGCTACGCCCTAATCTAAAAAACGTGAGGACAGATATTTATTGGAACAGAAGCTGATGCCTGTGAGGTCCAACAGCGGTCTTCTCGAGAACCAGCCACACTAGTATGAGGTGGCCGGTGTATCCCCCAGTGCTTTGAGATTCTTTCTTAGGTTGCAACCATGAGCTCTAGTACGTACTTGGAGCGAGGGAGACTCGGCCGAGGAATTGAAACCATCTTCGGCCCAATTTGGCCAAAAGCTTGAGCCAAAAGTTCATGGGTCCTTAGTGTACGTCAACCCTTCATAGTTCACTGATCTTTCACACGTTGGATGGGAAGCTCCACAGGCCAACTCACAACAATCTAATTTCTAACAGTAGTTTACTGATTTATTTGTATTATTATTTGGCGTTGTCTCTGATCCAGTGGGGGTGTATGCGCATATTTATATCTAGACAAAAACTCCAAAAGATCTTTGTTTCTCAAAAGCTTTTCCTTTGGCATACTGAGCCAAGTAAAGCTCGCACTTTTCTGAAGTAAAACGGGCTCGAGTTTCAGCAATGAAGAACAATCATAGTTGAGCCCGAGTAAACTGCAATACTTCGCAAGATGAACTAGAGCAGACCCAAACGAGCAGGAAACTCAGCTCCGTTGCAGCTCCATAAGAAACACACGTGAGTGGATGAAACAAGACCTAATAAAATGTGACCAGATGTGTGTGGGTCATCTGGTGGCACATGGCTACCTTAGCTCCCTTAGATAATCTTTCAGCAGAACCCACACCAAGATAGGCCCTCAAGCTCGCAACATCTTGGTAAAGTTAGGAGCAAAGACTGACCAAAGTTTTCAGTATAAAAGCAGCTTAAAGTCACAAGCTCGCATTCTATCAAAGTCACAGTTAAAACTTCTTAGTATTAAGAGCACAATTAGGATACCTTGAGGGTTGGAATAACAACACTTTGCTTGCAGTGATCCGCGAGCATATTTTTCAAGTTGCCAGCTATGAGCAAAGACTCCACTCGATGCATGACAGAGGGAACAAAAGAAAAAGTATAAAATGTGTTGATTGATATAGGTGACATGATGATAAAACAAAGTTCCGGAGGCAATTCAAAAGACACATTGCTTGGTTCTACAAAAGGAAAACATAGTATCAGCCACAACAAACATTTCATGACATGAGGCATAGCCAGGAGTAAAATATTGAATTAATAAGTATATTTGACAAGTTACTACAGTACCTAACATTTCTTCAGCAAATGTCTTTGTTATATTTATAGATCTACAAGCTTGATTCAGAAAATAACGTAGAAACTTCAAATCTTCATAAGACTAGCATTTAATCCCGACACCAATTGCATGTCCTGATTGTTAAACTTTGATGGAAGACTAGCTTAGAACTGATGGAAATAAGTTATGCATTGCCCTTGAATCACATTTCCTTTTAGGAGATCACATATAAGGCCACTACTGGTAATTTCCTTATAAAGGGGTATTGGCGCCAGAGAAGGACATAGGGGACATTTGCTTTAAGTTGGCAATACTTAAGAAAGCAGATTTGCCTCCTAAGCATTTACCCCAAACATCAGGCAATGGCATACTTTTGTCTTAAGCTATTCGCGTAAAGTACCGAGAGCGAAATGACCAAACCTTTCTCCTTCTGTCGCCTACATCTTTGAAGGTGATTCTGGACTGAAAATATATGTCTCCCATTAAGAAATGATTCTCTTTCAAATTGCAACGTAATGCCATGCCTAGCATCATAAAAAGTGTACCAATCACTTGAGATAATACATATGAAATAACCATGCACCTAATTACAGTGTTAAGAGGAAAATTAACACTTGTGGCTGAAAAGTTGCGGCAAACCTTCTTTCATAATATGCCTTGTAAGAGATAACTTTGCCATGCTTTCGTTCTAGAAGTGAGTTCCCGTCCAAATTATCAAAAATACCCGTGATGCAGTAGATATGACCGTTATGAGGTGTGTAAACCAAAGAATTCTCCAACTTGCATCTGCATACCAAGCCATTCTTCGTGTGTACAGTACAAGCCTTGGGAGAAGAACAATCTTTGTGATCATTAAACATGTTCTCGCACGAAAATAGCACAGAACTAACACTTCTCCAATCAATGCAGAAAGGCTTTTGAGAGGATATAGTAGATGGAAGCAAGAGGTAGTCAAGTAAGGCAAGATCAGTCCTTAAAGTAGAGGCACCCAAAACCTCCTTCAACTTAGTCAAATTATGATCTAGAAGAACTCTCAAAATTGTAATTTGAAACCTCTGGCACAGTAGAACCTGCAAACATAAAATTTAAATCTTTTGTTCCTTTAACTCGATCCAAAACCAAAAATATAAAAGCACTTGAGCATGGCCACTAGATACATCACCTCCTCAGAAGTAAGACTAGCAATTCCTACATATTTCAAGCCAACAGTCAAAGTGCCTCCATCAACGTCCAAGTCAAAAGAAGATTTGTCACCAAATTCAAGCTCAGTCCCCACGGCAAGCACAATATTGTGAAGTATATGCTCATATCTAAAGCTCCGTGCTAGCTCAATTAAGTAGCAATGGTAAGTCTTCAAAGGATCATTTGCATTTTGACTAACAAATTCTGACGGGACATAGTTAACTTGTTCATCAACATAAGGTTCAAACCCTACAATTCAGGATGGTATTAAATTATTAATTAAGCAAGGGAAGGGGGGGGGGATAGAAAACCTTCACTAATGCAAGAATATACAGTTGAGAAAGCAACTGATACTTGTCCATATAAAGTTGAAACAAGTTACAAAGGAGAGAAGATGTACATTACCTAATTGTTGTGCTTCAGCTTCTTCGACAAGAATATCTGGCACAAGATTGTCAGTTAATACACCAATCTGATGAAGCTGCTTGCATGCTTCAAGGCACGCAAGCTGCTTCAGCATTTTAAAACTTCCCTGAACACTAATACTTGGTAACGGGCAGCTTTTGGGAAAATACAAAGTGCAAGTCTCCAAATCCCTATCAATATCAAATCTGGGAGAGGCCTTGAAGTATCTATGAACACCAACCAAAAGATAAATATTTCAGGTTACGGCACATACTTAACACAAGGAGCTAAGAAGAAACTTGAGAAAGAGATAAAAATCCAAGAAGAATAGAGCACAAACCCATCAGAAGGTAGTCGTGAGCAATAGAAGTATATCAAGCCCACACTGGAACTTAGTGTCACTTTTGCTCCGGTACCTTCAACCTCATAAAAGATTCCATTACAGAGGTCTCTTTGAACAGGCTCACAAGGAAGGGAAGCATGGCGCAAAGACTCCTTCCTCATTACATCTCCACTGGAGAGATAGTTCTCGACTCGACTAAGTGTAGAAGAATCCCCACTAAAAATCCACCCAGAAAGATAAAAAACAATGATCAGTACCTCTCAACCATTATTTACTTCTTACTCTCGTTGAATATTGTCATCTAGGAAACAAACGAAAAAGATGCTATCATTTATGCACTATCACATTTCCCACTTAGCAACACTTGCACTTTGGCAGATCACAAGGAGGCCAGAAATTAGGAAATATTCATTTTGAACCCTACAGCAATGACTAGAAAACCAAAAAAAGAAAAGGCATGTTGCACACCAGGCCACTCAGACATTCACACTATGAAGTTTATCAAAGTCGAAATGAAATACCATTCCACCAGTGACAGAAAAACAGAGTTCTGCCTTCTAGCACGACCTCGAGACTGAATAAAACCAGAAACGGTAGCTGATGGATCAAATCTGATCACGAGGTTGCAACTCTGAACGTCCAAACCCTCCTCAAGAATTGATGTAGCAACAATGATGTTCACCTGCATTATGTGGTGTGAGAACATATTATTATCAATACATAGTCTTAAAGTTTGGGAATGTAATCTGAAAGATATGACACAGAATGTACCGTGCCCTTACGGAACTCATCAACAATTCGATTCTGTGTATTTCTACTCTGTGCCTGGAGGACAGAATGATTCCCTGCTATGTATTCTGTCTTCCATTCACTTACTTTTGGAACCTCACTAAGCAGGTTTTGAAGAACAATGGCTGTAATCACCCTTTCTACAAAAACAATGCATCGTAAATCCTTCTGATCCCTGCATTGATTAGCGTACAAGAAATCTAATCAACTAATGCTCTAAGCCCATGATTCAAAGATTTTTTTTATGCAGTCAAACATTGTCTACTACTGAAGTATAGTTACCATCCATTCTTGATCTTGTTAAAACCATACCCCAATAACGTATAGAGGCTTTATGAAACGAATTCAAGACTACTTTAAAGATAAATGAATAAAGAAAAAGATAGTAATGCAAAAACCAGAAACCTGTATTCAAGAAGAGATTCAATGAGACAGACAGTTTTCATAGTAAGATAACCAGCCTCTGCAGTAGCTTTCATGCAATCACCAATAACCCAATCTGGGCCAGCAGAAGGAAGAGGAAGAAAAAGGACAGGAAATTGGATAACCAGTCAGAGATAGGTAAAAATGTATTAACCAAAAATCCTCCAATGACATCTCTACATGAAGGGAAAAAAAAGGTACCAGATGGTATGCGAGTGGAGAAAACCTTAACCGCATCCAAACTGAAATCCCTTACAATTGTCTCACTGCACACGTCCAATTTACCCCATGACAAGATGTCAATTTCATCACATGACAGGGACTCAGCTGCCTAATACAAACGAGAGTTGTTTTTTGTTTCAAAATACATCAGTGACACTAAGAAATCAAACAAACTGAATGGCCGAATATTTACCTTTAATGCCAACCAAACACCCAGCTCACTCAAACAGTACAACAAGGTTGTAAACAACATAGACAATTTTTTCCTTGTTGATTCCATTGCAGATGCTGAGAGATTTGACCCTCTGAGAGACGATTCATGCTGGTATGTACAAATACAGGGTTAAATAGGAAGACTGCTTGGTAATGACTGATCTAAATAGCGAACAATTAGCCTCCAATTTCAACGACAACAGAAGTGCGCAAAACATTATATACCAGACCTCATGCAGAAGCTCATCCCCCCCATCTAAATCTATATGAAGAAATTTTCTGTATTTCTTACTTCTAAGTTACACTACCAGAAGGCTACATTTATAGGGAAAGGATAAGTGCCACAGGCTGGCAGATTCCTTGATGCCCGGCTATACAAAAAGGGAAACTAAATCACATCTACAAAATAAGAAACAAGAAACTAATGCCTCTAAATCAGGGATCTATGACTAATTACAAATTCAGGAAGTGAAAACCACTGACAGCCTAATAACCCCGAATTCTTGGATCCAAATCCAGAATTCCACTCTCCCCCTGAAGCTGGGGAATGTATGTCGATCAGCCCCAGCTTGGGAAGATGTATGTCAAATGGACCTATAGGAACGGCCTTGGTAAGTACATCTGCAGTTTGCTGCCGTGTAAGAGTATAATCAACCTCTATGACCCCTTGCTCTATCTTCTCTTTAAGGAAGTGACGGTCAATCTCTATATGTTTGGTTCGGTCATGGTGAACTGGATTCTTTGAAATACTTATAGTTGCCTTATTATCATACTTCAGCTTCACAGATGTTGCAGGTGGACAGTGGAGTTCCTCTAGAAGTCTCTCCAACCACATTCACTCGCAAATGCTGTGGGCCATGGCTCGGAATTCTGCTTCAGCACTACTGCGTGCCACAACTGATTGCTTCTTACTCCTCCAAGTAACTAGGTCGCCCCATACAGAAGTACAGTAACCAGAAGTTGACCTTCTATCTGATAGTGACTGCCCAATCTGCATCTGAGAAGATTTGTACACCACGAATAACTCCTTTTTGAAGAATAGTCCTCAACCTGGAGTCTTTTTTAAGTAGCAAAATATCCTATGCACAGCTTCTTCATGCCCTTCTGAAGTATTGTTCGTAAAATAACTAAGTAGACATACTGCAAAGCTAGTGTGTGAGAAAAGTAGATTAACTTCCCTATTAGTCTTTGAGATCTTCCTTTGTTAACAGCAGCTGAGTCTTTTTTAAGCCGACCTAGTTGAATGGATCCATGGGTGTATCAGAGGGCTTGCATCCAAGCATTCCTGTCTCTTTTAATAAGTCAAGGGTGTATTTTCGTTGCAAAGCTGAAATATCCCTGCTTGACCTTGCTACCTCCATACCGAGAAAGTATCTTAATGTTCCAATGTCTTTCATCTCAAATTCAATGCTTAGAACCTATCTCCTCGTCATTGTTCCCTATACCAATTATGTAATCAACGTAGACTATGAGAATTGTGATCTTACAACTAGAGAGTCTTTTGATGAATCCACTCAGGTTGTCGTAAGGACTCTCCTATGTAACTTAGAATTGTAATGTTCTTGTAGTGTTCTACAGATTGGTGGTGAAAGCTCAAAAGCTAGGTGACAACTTCTCATAGGAAACAAACTGTGAGATGGTGTGCTGGGTACAAGATCTGACCCACTTTCTGTGGGCAACGGGCCTGTTAAGATCATTTAATAGACACAAGTCATCTATGGAGGAGCTACAGTCCGAATTACCTTGAATGACCTCAGCGGGAGTTGGACTCAGGACATCAGTTTGGCAAGGCTCTGGATGCATTTGCAGTTCCACCGGTTTAGGATTCTTCTGGTGCATTGAGTAAATGTTAAGCTTCTTGTTTACTCCCTGAATAAGGCTAGGATCTGATGGTTAAATATCAGACTAAGAATGTTCAACGTCAGGTTGAGAAGTTGAGAATGAGACTCAGGTTACCTTAGAGGGATGTCGAGTGTGGGAATGTCCCAAAACTGATATTCTTCTTGGTTTACTAAATTCTCCCCCTGAATATGAGTTATGGGCTCTAAAGCACGGATACCTCTCCTAGGTGGAGGTTTGGTGTCCTAAACGGATGGACACCACGACACCCTTCGGACACCACCTGACACGTGTCGGACCCCGCCAATCGGTGTCGGAATTTTTTTTTTATTTTCCTACACCATGTTAGACACTTCGTCGAGGAGTGTCGAACACGGCGTGGAGCAGTGTCGGACAGTTTTCGGGGGTCGTCTTCTTCTTTCTCACCTCACGAGTGCTCTAATCTGTAGGCCGTCTTCTTCTATCGTCGCCGGTGTTGCCGATCTGTCACTGGTGTTGCCGGAGCCAACAGATCTGAAGGTCGCCGGTGTTGCCGGATACCGAAGTCCACAGATCTGTCCACCGTCGCCGTCGCCGTCGGAGGTCCTCCACTGCCGTCACAGGTCTACTTCTTCTCTGTCTCACCAGTCTTCTCCTTTCTCTATCTCGTCAATTTCGTCTTTCCCTTTGTTTTTTCCTTTTTTCTCCCTCTGTCTGTCTTGATACTACCGAAAGATCCCCCCTCCTTTTTTTTACTTAGTTTTTTTGTCTAGTACCATATAAATGTTTTAAGTATGACTAGTATTTATTTGAATTCCTTGTTTTAGTAGTATTTCATTATTGTTTATTATTTTAGGTTGTAAAATATATTTGGTATTTAGTATATATATATTAAAAAATAGCAGTGTCCTACGGTATCCAAATCTGATTTTTTGAAAATTGCGATGTCCGGTGTCCCCGTCGGTGTCTGACACCGTGCTCGTGTCCGTGCTACCCAGGTTATGGGGTAATATGGCACATTTTCAACAAAGGTCACATCCATAGTGTTATAGGTTTTTCGTGTAGTGGAACAGTTATATCCCTATTGATATGAGGAATGACCTAAAAAAAATACTCAGACTTTGAATCAAGTTTACTTTTCAGATGAAAGGAAACATGGACATAGGCTGAACACCCGAAAACTTTAAGAAGAATATTATTCACAATTCGATTTTAAGGAAAGATTTTGGAAAGAACCTGGCAAGGTGTAGCAAATTTTAAAATTTTTAAAGACATTTTATTCATCAAATAGGTTGCAATTAAAACTGTCACCCCCCAGAAGTGTTTCGGAACGTGATTGGCAAACATGATGGATCGGGCTACCTCCAGCAGGTGTCTATTCTTTCTCTCGCTATCCCATTTTGTTGAGGGATGTCGAAACAAGAACTTCGGTGAATAATCCCCCATTTGCTAAACATAAGGTCCAAGCATTCAATTGAAATATTCTTTAGTATTATCAGTCCTAAACCCCTGAATCTTAGCCTTAAACTGATTATGAATCATGGAACCAAAGGATTTGAAGATAGATCTTGTCTCTGATTTATCCTTGAAATACCCATGTAAATCAAGTATGGTCATCGACAAAATAAACAAACCATCTAGCACCAGAAATATTTTTAACACGAGAAGGTGCCCTAATCTCACTATGAATACCAGATAATGGTTTAGAGAGTTTTTTCTGATAGGAAGCATAAGAACTACGACAATGCTAAGATAGCTAACAAACGTCACATTGGAAAAACTACGGAGGTTTATTAAATAACGAAAGAAACAACTCAGATAAGTAGATAAACTTCCGATGTCCTAGGTAAAAGTACCATAACATTATTGTACTTCCTTTATTTGAGTCTAAAGACAAGCTTGAACTAGAACAGAGTTGTTTGTTGCTGAGAGGAAAATATGATGAGCTCTAGTATCTTGTTGATCATTAGCCCAAATCCGGTAGAGTCCTTTGCTTTCCTTAGCATTACGAATCATATTCCCCGAATCCAATAACTAAAACGAACAGTGAGTGGAGAAAAAATTAGCAACGCAGTTTAATCTTGAGTGAATTTACTGATGGACAGTAAATTCCGTGAGACTGGGAACCAAAAAAATTGAGTTGAGAATTAGTGTCTCCGAGATGATCACTTTCCCAATTCCACCATGGAAAGAGAGCCATCTGAAACATTGACTTTGTAATTCTCTTGACACGGTTTACACTCATGTAGTGGTGATACATCACCTGTCATATGATCCAGGCTTTGAAATCGATGATCCACTCTGATGAGTCCTCAACTTCAGTATAGAAAGTAGTCAAGAAGTAACCTTTTTGAGCAGTGGATCCGGTTGAGATAACAAGGACAAGAGATGATCATGGACTGAACATCTTTTGCAGCCATTCTACTTGTTCTTTGCTGAACATGACAGGATCACTTGTTGTTCTTCCTTTTCCTTCAAAGTCAACTACAAAGCCCTGGACTTCCTTCTCTTTATTCAATTTCCACTCTGCTCGCTTGGTATTTTCCAACATGTTTCTTTGGTATGGCTCAGACGACATCAATGATCACACGAAGGTCTACATTTTCTTTCCCGTGCATTATTGGTGGAAGTTGGCCCTCGAGAGACAGAAGTTGATCCTTCTGGAATACTTGAAGATGGCCCTTGAGAGACAAAAGCTAATCCTTTTGGAATACTTGAAGATGGCCGAGTACCCATCATCAGCTTCTTCCGGCTTTCTTCCCTCCTTAACTTCTGAAAAAGCTTCAAGAAGGATTAGAAGAGGCTTGGCTCCAAGAATTCTCCCCCTCAATTCATCTAGAGATTTTTCTAGTCGCAGTAGGAACTTAAAAACCCTTTCCTTTTCAATGATCTTCTTTTATCGCTTGCATCAGCCAGGCACTCCCAATCGAGACTTTCAAACCTATCTAATTGATGCCAAAAACGACTAAGAGTGTTATATTATTGTGTCACTGACCTTTCACCTTGCCTAAGATAATGAAGAGCTCCTTAAATGTGGAAGAGCTCCGCTGTATTATCATTGTCAAAGTAAGTTTCCTTTGTTCCCATCCAGATTTCGTAGACAGTATCATAAAACAGAAAGTTCTATCCTTCATTGTCCATGGTGTTGATTAACCAGAAAATAACCATGTTGTTCTCGGTCTTCCACATCCTGAAACTCGGGTCAACCTTCTTCGCTTGACTTGCACCACCAATGAGGTAATCGTCCTTACCTTTTCCTGAGATGAACATCATCACTAATTTTGCCCGCTGGTGATACTTGTGGCCGGTCAATTTGGGTTTTGGGATGAGAATAACCGAGCCTTTTGAACCACCAGTACTCACGGATTCTTGGCCTAATGAAGTCCTGGAGAAGCTGCTGGATTACGTCGCCAAAGAAGATTTAATGGTCATGTCGAGTAGAAGATAGAAGAGTGGAGAGGATCTGTTTTACTGTCGGATCTTAGAAGTAGGAGCAAAATTTCTGATCAGAGCCAAAAATAGGCAAGAAAATTTGCCCAGAATTTTGCTCTGGTACCACGAAGAAATTTTCTGTATTTCTTACTTCTAATGAAAATTACACTATCAAAAGGCTACATTTATAGGGAAAAGAGAAGTGCCACAAGCTAGCAGATTCCATGATATCCGGCTATACGAAAAGGGAAACTAAATTACATCCTACAAAATAGGAAACAAGAAACTAGTGCCTCTAAATCAGGGATCTATCAGTAATTACAAAATCAGGAAACTCACAACTACTTACAGCCTAATAACCCCGAGATTCTTGGATCCAAATCTAGAATTCCACATAATACTTGGACCAGGCTACAATATTTTTGCCTCACTGCCCTAGACTAACATTTTGTGTTAAAATGCATGCAAGCTAGTCGAGTTCAACATTAAAAATCCCTCATGGTGTTTATTATTTTCTTGAGGATGAGATTAAATCGTGTACAAGATGAGGAAACAAAATGTGCATATGAAGAAACGACAATGGAAGCAATAAAGTCAGTCAAATATTTTTAAGCATTCGTAGTGAGAAGTCCTATGACAAAAAAGCAATGAGAAAATCCCATACGCCTGTCATTCATTCGATGTACAGAAAAAAGTAACAAGGACGGGATACAATAACATAAGAGCAACATATTGCCTCAAATGAGTATACCATACCTTTGTCTTCAAACTCCTCAAATCATTTTCTATACATCTAGATAACTCGTGGGGGATATCCAAGTGTCTGTAAAACCTCAACTCTGCATTCGGAAATGGAATATACGCGGCCAAGACCGATTCACTACGACATGTATACACCTTCACCCAAAGAAAAACATTAACCCCTTGAAAATAATTAAAAGTTCTTGTTTTTCACTTGAAACTTCGGACCAGAGGAGAGGTATTATAAAATTCAATATTATTAACCACCCTTTCAAGAATGCCACTCACACATGTGTCTTGATATTATGGCATATCTAATCAAAGACCACCACAAAAGGGAAGAGAAGCATGAGCAATACAAAATTCTTGATAATAGGATAGTTGCATGCGCTTTTTATTGTTCTAAAAGGCATTTTTTGACCAAGAATTTCCCGACAAACAGGATTTGTCCAGTAGGAATTCGAATGATGTAAGTTAATGGCTCATGATCAAAATAAAAGAAATTTATACGTATCAAAGATTCAAAAATCAAACTAATTTTCACTTTGCAGGCAGAGGTTCAAATCAAAGACATCCTTCAACTATGAACTGTTGTTTGGTGGCAGAGGTTCGAATGAAAGACTTACTTAAACCTACTACGGTTCAATTAAATGCAAAATTCGGATAACTATCTCTAACAAAATGCTAAAAAACCCTCTCAAATCTTTCTCTCTTTAAAGCAGCTTAAGCATGTGTACATGATTTGAACTGCAATGAGATGGTTCAAAATACAATTTATCCCTAAAGATTTTTGTAACCGAGTGCATTTCAATTTTTTCTGAAAACGAGAAAAAGAAGCAGAAACATTAAAAAAGAAAAGTACAAATTTTCAAACAAAACAAATATACCATCCAATTAATCCACGACTATGCAACTTATAGAAAACGGTAAAAAAACGACGATGGAAAAAATATGACACCAGAAAACTATGATGCCAAAGTTGTTTTAGCATAAATGCAAAGCAAAGAAACAATTATCAAGCAACCTTTGAGTTCATTAGATTCTCGAGTTCGCGAATTTGTTCCCAGTAGGTCAATTCAGAGCTTGAACCTGGACCAAAGAACTCATTAGTAACTTCAGTTCACTGGAATTAAGGCCAAACCCACTGGAATTAAGGGCAGACAACTCAAACTTAAATATTCAATTGATGAACTTAAACTTGTAAACCTTTTGCTTTAACTGGAGAAGCAGTCATCCCAAATATCCTAGGAAGCCGAGAGCCATAAGACTTTAAACGGTCGTAAAATTCCTGAAAATACACCAGAATTAGTTTAAAGCATAATATTCTTACTAGCAAAACAATGAGAGAAGGGGAACACATAACTATTTTTTGGTATCGGTAACTGAAACAAGTTTTGTATCATGTCTATAGAGCTTCGTATAAGTTTCGCTAGTTTAATCATACTACCCCATAAATTGACGCCACTAATGGAATGACTTGCTGGACTGATCATTCAGGCACCAATATATGAAGAATAGATGTCTCAATTATCTGTAGAGCCAATTGTGTCACTTGTTGTAAGCCATAATCTCTCAATTACTTTAGCCTTAAATGTACAATTGTGTTGCATATTGGCCAACACTAACCCAATAGGCATCGACTGAGTCACTTACTCTATGCTGCAATGTGCTACAGTTCATATTAGCCATGCAAAGGTCTGAGAATCCACATAATATTTGAACCTTGAATTCCAACAAATTAAATAAACCCAAACCTATTTGCCAGATGAAAAGATCTATCACAGAGGTTCTAAGGAAACTCACTGTCATGATAGAAGCATAGGCGTGTTTGCCTCTAGCATTGTGGCATTCATCAAATATTAGAACCTGTATCATGTCCAGTTTCAAAAAGCTATGTCTCAAGGCACGAAGTAGAATATCCGGTGTCATTACAAGCACCTGAAACACACATTGAATCAAAAGAGTTGGGTGCACATTTCATAATAGATCAATTTCAACATAGTAACATGATGGAATAGCATCAGACTGTAAGGAAAAAGGAAAATTGTCGTAGAAAAACACGCTAGGGAGACCACAAATTTTGGTTTTTTAGTCCACATCAGTCGGACTTCTGTCCGTGAAACATCCCAAACATAAAAACAAACCAAAAAGAAGAAGGTCAGTAAGTGTCACTAGAGATTGACACACTTCGTACAACTGAGGCAAAGGGTGAAACACATATGAATAGGAAAAGAGAAAATTTTACAAGGACAGGGATAAAATTAAGATTACTTTTATGGACCCAAATCATCGTACACGAAAGAAGAGAAATCACTGCATTTCTCAATGTACTCATGTGGTCTCTGCTGGGACTTTTTCTTCCATTTCTTTCTTTTTCAACATTAACAGTAGTCATGGATTAAGAATTTCAGTTCTTTCACATCGCCTAACAATGTAGGTATCAGAGTAAGGTTGGGATTCTAATCAGCACCCGAGACGAAAATAGATATAGGTAATTAAAAAAAAAATCAAAACCCACCTCAAATTCATCATACTGCTGCTTCCAAGTGGCTGCATCCCAGTAATTAACACCCATTGCTCCCCAGTACTTCCCCACTTTCAAGTCGGTGTGCATTTTCACAGCATCAGCTTGCTAGTAACAGCATCACAATCCACACGAGCGCAAAATTTTTCAAATTCCACTCTAAAACATCAAACACCCGTATCTCCAATACACACACACACACACACATAACTAAAGTCTACATACTTGGGTGACCAAAACCACAGTGGGCACCAAGAAAACCGCTATAAACTGCGATGGCTTCCGCAAAAGACGAGCGTAGCTGCGCAGAAGCATGATCGCTATAAGGGTCTTGCCCGAACCAGTCTCCAAGTAAACAATTGTGTTCTGCTCGATCGCCTTCTCCAGTGCTTCCAACTGATAACTGCCGAACAGCACAAAAACCCATTTTCAAGAAACAAGGAAATCAAATTTCGAAAACAGAGTGAAAGAACGGTACAAACTTCAAACAAAGAAACAACCAAGAAACAAAGAAATCAGTACCTCCTGGCAAAAGGAAGAGGATCTGCTGAGGGGTTCTGTACCTCCATTTTGGGTAATCTGCACTCGTTGAGTGATCATGAAAACTGGACTTATACTATGGGAAGGGAAGCAACTTCGTAGCGAAGTAATGCCACAAAGCGTATCCAACAAGATTCTCAATATATATATATATATATATATATATATATATATATATATATTAAACGACTGAAGCAACTTCCATCCGATAGTTTTTTCTTAAATAATTCATTTTTATTACTTAATTATCCATCTATACTATTTTCAACTTTAATTACCTATCTAACTCATTTTTAGAAATTTCACTTTCAAAGAGAGATTTCAAGTTAAGAAAACGTCGTTCCAAATCACGTTTTCAAGCAAAAGTTATTATGTTTAATGAAAATCTCACTTTCAAAGAGAGATTTCAAGCCAAGTTCTTCAAGCAAACGTTAATATGAAAATTTTACTTTCAAAGAGAGATTACAAGCTGAGAAAACTTGGTTACAAACCACGTTTTTAAGCAAACGTTACTATGTTTAATGGAATCTCACTTTCAAATAGAGATTTCAAGCTGAGAAAACGTGATTACAAACCACGTTTTCAAGCAAACGTTAATCGTAATAATGTTTGCTTGAATCTATTAAACATAGTAACGTTTGCTTGAAAACGTGGTTTGGAACCACGTTTTCTCAGTTTGAAATCTCTCTTTGAAAGTGAGATTTCTAAAAATGGGTTAGATAGGTAAATAAGGTTGAAAATGGGGTAGATGGGTAATTAAGTAATAAAAATGGATTATTTAGGGAAAAAACTCTCCAACTGATCTACCTGGTCAATGTCAGGTCAGTGAGAAGTCCACTCTCTGTCTTTTCTTTTCTTTTTGTAACTTCTCACTTCCAAGTTCCAGTTCAAATTTTTATTTTTAAGTCAGATTCACTAATAAACTTCTGTTTGTTAAAATAAAAAAAAATTGTTTTAAAAAAAAATCTATTAAGTTCTGCTGCTTTTTTGTTTGTACCTTGGGCACTCCTTATAGGCACATGTTCTATTTTCTGGCTTTTTTTTCTAGATACATTTTTTTAATATCACTAATTATTATTGAATATAATTTATTTCACAATAACCTGTAATTGTAAATAATACCAGCAATGGTGCACAACATAAAGTGCATCAAATCATATGAATATTTAGGGGTGCAGTTTGGGCTGGACAACCCGTGGGTAATCCGTGTTAGCCCGTAAAAATATGGGCGTGGGCATAGTATTATAGTGATCGTGATGGACATAAGTACAAAATTTTAAGCCTGCAAAATATATGGGCTATGCATGGACAAAGGTTCTTCATGCCTACCCAACCGGTGAAAAACTCAGCCTATTGAACTTTTACATAATATATGAATTATACATATACATTTTACGTATACAACATATGTGATTTTTCCTCTCTAGTTTTTAAAATTCTCTTACCGTATGTGCTTAGAAACCTTTGAAAACTTCTTCTTTTCTCTCTTGTGTTCTTATTGCTCTTGTTTCTTATTGTAGGACTATATTTCCTAAGATTGTTTTGAAAACCCTTTTTTTCCTTTTATTTTGTCTTGAAACTTTGTTTTCATACTTATAACTAAATTCATTTTGAGACTTCACTGTACTTTTCTTTATTATCATGACTAATAAGTATACTTTGATAGTAAAAGCTATGCTTAAAAATTAGGACAAATCTCAAAATTATACACTGAAGTTTACATTTTGTACAGCTTTAGTACTCAAGTTTGAATGTGCGCCAAAGAAGTACCTAATTTTGAAAAAGCATGCTACCTCGACTGACAGATGATAGATGCCGTTAAAAGGTCCAAAGGGTAGGACCGACAATAACAGAAAAATATATCAAAAAAATATGCCAATTTTCAAAAAAGTATATACACAATTTCGAGAAGCAATTCTGAAACGAATCTTCAGAATTGCTATCTGCAGATTGTTGGCTCAAGTAATTCTGGAGGTGATTTGCCATTAACCCGGTAGCAAACTCAGAATGAGTGGGGGCAAATATTGCCTTAAAAATAATGTCTTTAGACGCACCTCAAGCCATAGCATTTTCGTTTTCTTCTTCCATTCTGCAATTTACTCCAGCAATTTTAAGGCGATTTTGGGTTGAGAAATAGTGTAGCCGTAAGAGGCAGAGGAAACAATAGAGTGAACCGAGGTCTTTCGTCTCAAAGCAGTAACCAAGATTCCGTCTGAGATGCCATCAAGATGAGCGCTAATGATTATTATGTCATGCACGTGACAAAGCACAAGAATAAAACTAGCCCATCTATAACTCACACGTGACAGGAAAGCATTTAATTGCAACATGCAAGCCTTAAAATGAGGTAATTTTACTTGCCAAAAAAAGAAATTATATTTTTGATAATAGTAATAAGAATTTTTACAAAGTCGTTCCGACTGTTTATCATTTAAACTAACTCTATTATTAACTTAATTATTTGAAGTTAATAACTGGACCAAATTTTGGCTTCTTGTTCTGAATGATTATCATTGAACATGCTAATTAGAGTTGTCAAATGGGCCCTGCGCCCCGCAGCCCAGTCTGACCCGGCCCTTTTTTGGCCCAGGCTGGCCCTGCCCATGCATGAACAGTGTTGGCCCGGCCTTTTAGGGCTTGGGCCAGGCCTGAATTTCCCAGAAAAAAGCCCTGGTCAGGCCCGGCCCGAAAAAAGCCCAGTTTTTGCCCGGGTTGGCCCTGGTCAGGCCCGGCCCAGGTTTGGCCCGGTTCTGGTCCCTCCTCTTTACTTTTGAAAATCTTATTTTCCCCCCAACAGCTTTATTCCCCTTTTTCCCTTAAATTCCACTTTTACCCCCCCAACAGCAAAATAAAGGCTAGTTTGGGGGGTATTTTGATCCAAGTTTATTTTTTCAATCTTTTAAGGTTTTTACACTCTTACCCTCCCCAACAACTATAAACGGATAGTTTTTAGGGGTATTTTGGTCTTTTGTGAAGTTTCAAAAATCTATAAATTCACACCATTTCTCTCTAATTTTTCACACCAATCTTCTTACTCTCTCTTATATAAACATTCTACATTTCTACAAGCTTTGCTACTCTTGCTAATTACTACTCTTATTTACTAATTAGTACTCTTGCATATTATTACTCTTGTTTACTAATTACTACTTTTGCTAAATTTTAATTACTAACCACTCCTCTTATTAATTTGTTACTCTCTAAATCTTTTGTCTAGTAATTAGTAATTAGTGAATTTTTATATTTATCAATTACTATTACTAATTTTTTTTTATTACTAACTCTCTCCAATTTTGAATTACCCTCAGTGATTCATTTGTTACTCTTTAATTCTTTTAATTGTTATTTCTAATTACTAATTACTGCTCTTATACTTGTGTATTTAGTTACTCTTACTAATTTTATTTAGCGTCAAATATGGCTGGATTATTGAAGAAACTGAAGCGTGGATCATCATCACGAAAAACATCATCATCATCACAAACACCACCACCAGCACGAGCGCCAGCACCACGGCCATCACAAACACCAATCCAAGCACCACCACAACCATTCGTTCCTGGACGAATGAGTACAGGCTGTATGATAGATACCCAAGCCAATTGGGAGTTCAATCAAAACATTCCAGATTTTGAATACACGCCTGATCAAGACCCCCCGCATTATAGTCAAGGACGCAGCTCGGTTGGCGAAGCTACTACTCCGTGGCATAATCTTAACCCTATGCCTGGTCATGATGAAGAAGGGCCGAGCAATGCCTCCGGTAATGAGCCAGAAGTCCAAAGGGGAAAAAAAAAAGCCGAGTGTTGGAATCATTTTGATGAAGTTATGGTGGACGGCATCCGAAAAGCTCGATGTAAGTACTGTGCTAAATTATTTTCGTCTGGTAGTGGTAATGGACATCTTAACAGGCATTACCCTCAGTGTGCACCTCGACAAGGCCACGTCGAACCTACCCAAACGCAGTTATCTTTTGACGGTAAGTTATTTGTTTATAATCAGCGAGAGCAAAGAGACGGTCTCGCTGAATTTGTTATTCACGATGAACAAGCCTTTTCTTTTGCCGATAATGCTAAGCACTCTAGATATATGAACACATACGTTCAACCTTTGTACAAAAAGGTTCATAGAAACACAACTAGATCCGATGCACTACTAAAGCACGCCTGATCGATTATTTCGATAAATTTGACGGTAAAGTTAGTCTTACTTCTGATATTTGGCAATCTCCGTTTACTTTTGTTAGTTATACTTGTGTGACAGCCCATTGGATTGATGCAGATTGGATTATGCACAAGAGAATCATCGCTTTCGAGCTCTTTCCTTTTCCGCATGATGGAATGAACATTGCTACTATTATATTAAAAGCATGTACCACGTTTAAATTAAAGGATAAGATTATGAGTATTAGTTTTGATAATGCTTCTAACAATACAGCTGCTGTTGATGCTTTACAGGAGAGCCTCAAACCTGTACTTTCTGGTAAATTATTTCATGTTCGTTGTGTTTGTCATATAATTAATTTAATTGTTCAAGATGGTTTAGCTGCTGCAGGAGATATTCTTGTCAAAATGAGGGGTATGACAGCGTATGTTAATAGTTCGAGTCCGAGAACACAACAATTTAAAACGTTGTGTGTTGAATATAATATGCCTCGCAGGAGAGCAGTTACAGATGTGGTCCACAGGTGGAACTCTACATACCATATGCTTTTACACATTCTGGCATACAGAGAAGTCTATACGCATTTTCTACTAACCCAGTTCCCAGCCGGCTTGCCAACTCAAGAGGAATGGCAGATGGCCACATACCTAGCTGAATTTTTGGAGGTATTTTACACGTCTACCAATTTATTGTCTGGTACGTACTATCCCACCTCTCCTCTCGCTGTAATAGAAATTCTCAAGATGGCTACAATGTTAACAAAATGGAGATATATAGGACCCTTTGAGGAAATAGTAAAAGTGATGGATAAAAAGTTTAATAAATATTGGAGTGAACTGCCTGTTATTTTTGCTGTTGCTACTTGTTTAGATCCTAGGTTAAAGTTGCATGGCGTGAACGTCTCGATACAAGAGATATCGATATTAATGTGCTCACCAGTAGAGGATACAACCGCACTCACAGCGAAAGTGAGCAAGACATTTGAGGAACTGTTCAACCTCTATCGTAATTCTGCTGACGTGCGCGGACGAGCTTCATCATCGACTGCTGAGAGGTATTATGCGCCATACCTTAAGGGCTTTGAACATCTAGTAGCAAGACAACTACCAGGTGAAGGTACTTCTAATTCGGCAGGTTCGTCTACTTTTTCCTCTTTTAATGAGATTGGTGTATATTCAAATACTGATCATTATTCTGATTTATCAATGCAAGAACAGGTTAATTTTAATTTGTTAAATTTTTTGAAACAAAATCAAAACATGTATAAAACTTTATCCCAAATTGCACGGGATGTACTGCCAGTGCAAGCCTCCACGGTTGCTTCAGAGTCGGCATTTTCAGCGAGCGGGAGGGTTTTGGATGACAGGAGGAGTCGTCTTAACCCCGAGTCGCTCGAGCTATGTGTATGTTGGAAGGATTATCTTGATGCGAAATACCGCGAGCAAGATAAACCGATTGATGATAGGAAGAGCAGTGACTCGGATGTTGAAGTACTTCCGGATGATTAGGTAATTTCTTTTTATTTTCCTTCTCTTAAGTTTTAAGAATAAAATTTCTCATAAAATAATTTTTTTTTCATATATATATATATATATATATATATATATATATATATATATATATATATATATAATAAGTTTTTACAAGCAAGATAGATATTTTTCCGTATATATAAAAAAAATAGGTAACTTCGCCTGTTTGTTTACAAGCAGTCGGTCCCAAGCCCAGATAAAAGGAGGAGGGCCTATAAACACATTTATCTTCAATGTATATGATTTATAATGAAATAAAATGATAAAGATAAGGTTCGTTAAATTATGAATATTGGACATGCCTAGAGTACAATTTGCTTAAACAATAACAACAAATTACCATAATTAAAACCCTTACCTTGAATAACAAGAAAATGCCAAAAAAATTAAAAACAATTGGGCCCGGGCTCCGCCCTAAATGTTGGGCCTGGGCTTGGACCGGGCCCAGATATCCCCAGAACCAGGCCCGGCCCGATTTGCTGGAGGCCCGATGGGCTTGGGTTGGGCCGGCCCATTTGACACCTCTAGTGCTAATTGCACAACTCATCATGCGTTTGTCATGTTTCCCAAAATTCAATGAAGGTAACATGACGTTGAGACATGTTTCCACATGTCTTGGTTGTAACCCCCTTGAGTTGTTGATGGTTCAAAATTGAGTATGGTTGATATCTATGCTTTATTAGTGTTAGTTTGTTTCACGAACGTTATGGTATGTTAGAGTGTGAAAATGTTAAAGAATCTTGGTTACAATCACGATGGTAAAATCCTTTATGATGACTATTATAATTAAATGGTCATATTGATTTCTTTTTTTATGTAATTTGGTGCTACATTCTTTGGGCTGAAACTTGTTGGGCTGGACGGGCTCAAGGGTCAGACTATGCGCAGCTCACTCTAAAAAATTTGTATCCATGCCATGCCCAACCCATGAAAGTTTTGATGGGTACGAGTTAGACATGGGCTGTCCATGGGTTGTCCGTGGTTTCATATTAGTTCTTGTTTACTTAATTTTAATACATATCAATTATCATCTAAATCTACTAATTGTTCATGAGTTCTTGTTTACTTAATTTTGTTATGAGTTTTTGTTTATTTAATTTTGTCACGAGAGAGAGAGAGAGAGAGAGAGAGAGAGTGTGTGTGTGTGTGTGTGTGTGTGTGTGTGTGTTTGTTTTGATTAAATTAAGGAAGACAAAAAATCAAGGTACAGTTTTGGTACATTTACCGTTGCTACTGCCACAATACCACCCACATCTGCCCTCTAACTCCCTACCACTGCCCACTGCCTTTTACCCCTTAGACACATATGCACAAGTATCTGGGCTCCCTTGCCCCCTTTTTTCATGGTGGCGGTGATTGTAGTTCAATTTTTACGGTGAGCATGGTGGTGGTGGTTTCGAAAACCATGGGTGGTGAAATGAATGGTGGTGGTGGGACAGTGGTGGTTGTGGTGAAGATCGGTTATGGTAGGTTTGTTTTGGGTGGTGGTGGCAGGGCAGTAGTGGATGTGGTTTAGATCGGTAATGGTGAGTGTTTATGGTGGTGGAGGGGCAGTGTTGTGGTGTAGATCAGCGATGGTGGGTTCTCGGTGGTGGGTTCGTTTTCAATGTTATTGTAGATCAACGGTGGTGGTTTAGTTTTCAATGTTGGTTTAAGGGTAGTGGTTGTTAAGTGTAAGCCGTCAAGCCACAGCCGGAGGTAGACCTGTATGATCTAACTAGTGTAGTGGTGGTCAACTAGTAGAGAAGTCAAAACGATCAGGCTGCCTGCGGGCCAGCCTGACCCAGCCCCAAAATGGCCCGGGTCAGCCGGCCCACATGGCAAAGAGTGAAGGCCCTGGTCCATAGGGCCAGGCTGAATTATTTTGGAAAAAAGTATGGCCCGGCCCTCAAAAAGCCTGGGTCAGGACCAATCCAAGCTCGAAAAATGGCACGGCCCTAAAAAGCCCGGGTCTGGGCCCTTTTTTTGGCCTAGTCCGAAAAGCCTTGGTCTGGCTCGAATCTAACCCAGGTCGGGCCTGACCTGAAAAAATTAACCAAAAAAAAGGGTCAGATTCCCTCCAACAGTTTAGAGTTCCGAAAATTCCAATTTGACACCCCCCCACCCGCCCACCCCATAATAGTTATATAACAGTTAGTTTGGGGGTGTTTTAGTCCAACGAGGTTCCAACAACTCTTTCATGTACTTTTACATTTTTACCCTCTCCAAAAATTATAAACGCCTAGTTTTCAAGGGCATTTTGGTCTTTTTATGAACTTAAAAAAATCTATAAATTCACTCCCTCTTCATTATAAGCACCAGAATTTCAGGATGAGCCACTAATGGGTATAGTTACCCAATCCAATTTTTAGTTCAACCAAAACATTTTAGGTTTCGAACAAACCCTTCACAAGATACCCCACATTTTAGTTAAGAACGCAGCTCGGTTGGGAAGACTACTGCTGTAACGCCCCGAATTTATTTACGGAACGTTAATGCCAAATACACAGGATCAAATAAAATTCCATGATTATCAGAAGACTTCATATTGGTAAATCAGAGCATACACTAAAATCCCAAACGAAACAATATTGAAAGGCTTCCAAACGAAGTTAGAATCTTAAAGTATCAGAAAAACGGAGTCAGAAAAATCTTTACTCTTTATCATAAATCTCCCAAACGGTCAAACACAGCATATAATAATAATTCTCGAAATATATCAATATCTGACATAGGGGCCCAAAACTTTTATACAATCCAAAAATTTTCTCCAACACAGAGTTCAAAACAAAACCTAAGCAATGCCAACTTGTCTTAATTAAATATACTTAAAGGTCAATACTAACTCTGAAATAAGGCAGCTAACTTTTGATCACACAGCTAGCCCTTCGAATCCGAAATCTCACCTACTAAACACCTGAAAGGAAAAACATTAAGGGAATGAGCCAAATGTCCAGCAGGGTCGCTCAAAGGACCAATCAGTCGGAAATCAAAAATATCTGAGAAACAAAATTTCGGAAGCACCAAATTTGTTTCAACGAAACAGATAATCAAACCAGATTTCATCTGTCAAATTATATCTGAATACAAAAATAGATACAAAATTTTTCACCAGAACTGATAATCAAACCAGACTTCGAATGTCAAAACATATCGGTATGACAAAATTTTCAAAGGCACACTCGTTTCAACTGAACAGAGATCAGACCAAATATCAAACGTCATATATATATATATATATATATATATATATATATATATATATATATATATATATCAGAGTTTGGAAATAGACACTAGAGAGCCATTCAGAAGTGGTCGCATACGTCATTCCTGACATATGAGGCCGGTTCAGAAAGTAAGATCGCGATCTCTAGCTCAACTCCCTTGAGCTAGCCCACGTTCCAATCCACGTGGGTAAGTCGAAAATAAGTCACATACACCGTAGCATGGCTCATAAAGTCACCAAAACAAAATCTCAAAATAACCGTTATCAAATATCGGACAAATCAAACCATATTCAAAAGTTTCAAAATCACATTATCAAATAACGAACTCTTCGAACAATAGGTAGAGTTCACAAAAATAATAACGATCATAAATCACTGAAACAACGATATCAATATGTCAATATTCTGAGGTCAAATAAATCCGACGGAATTTGATTTTTCACAAATCATAGAATTGACAACAAGTCATTCTTAACAAAGTTCAAAACAAAAAGGAGATGAAGAATCACTTATCCCCATATGAAGAGATTCGGATTTCAAAAGAATCTAAAGACTTACATGACCGATTGGTCCATCGCTGATTCGAATTTCGAAAGTAAACCCTTACCTTAATCCAGCCTTATCCTTCTCTCTTTCCACCGCAAGGGTAAAGGGAACAAACTTCCAAAAGTCTTTTGAGAGCCATAAATCTTTGAGCTCCTCCTTAGAACTTCCAAACTTTCCATGCCTTCTTCTCTATCTCTCTCTCTTCTCTCTCTCTCTCTCTCTCTCTCTCTTTCTCGCGTAAAGGAGAGGAAAAGAAACAAAAGACCCCCAAAAAGGCTAGGAATGAAATAAAACACCATTTATATAGGACATAAATTTTAACGTTTTCATTCGACCAAAAATCACCTTTAAGTCGACCGAAAAATAACTTTGAGTCGACTGAATAGTACTTTCAGTCGACTAAAAGTACTGTTCATCGGCTAAAGTACTGTTTCAAAACACTGCTCATAGTTTTATTGTTCAAAAATACTGTTCATCGACTAAAAACTTTTAGTCGACCGAAACCTTTTAAATTCGACTAAAATGTCAGAAAACCATTTTTACACCATTTTAATACTTTTTAGTCGACCGAAACACTTTTAGTCGACCGAAAACCCTTTTATTCGACTAAAACCTTGTAAATTCAACTAAAAACTTCAGAAAACCATTTTTACATAATTTAAATACTTTTTAGTCCATCAAAACACTTTTAGTTGACCAAAAACCCCTTTTAGTCGACTAAAACCTTCAGAAACTTCCTTATCAAAATTTTGAACACTTTTCATTGAACAAAAAATTTCAGAAACAATTCCAATTCATTTTCTTATTTTTAACAAAAAACCACAAATTTATTTATTCCAAAAAATACCAATTTTGCACCAGGAAAAGAAAAATTTCGGGGTATTACATTCTCCCCTCCTTAAAAAAATTCTGTCCTCGGAATTTAAAACGATTCATACTTATCAAAAGTAACTTCTCGCTTCCCAACACGAGTCAAAAATTTTCCTCACACCATGGCTTAACTAGCCTACCAAAGAGACTGAGCTAAAATTTCGGCATTCAAAATTTCGACAATCGAAATCAATCTCCAATACATAACGCTTCCAATGCGCTACTCTGATAATATACCAAACTATATACTTTACAAAATCTGGATAACGCTTAACTTTAAGCCTCAGGTGTATCAAGTACTAAACAATTCCACATCCCATCTGATGCGTTTTACGAAATTCAAACTTAAGTTTTTTTTTTAGCCTCCATTGTCATTACCATCCCAAATATATTCATACTGCTCCTCAAAGTATTTATACTTGGCTAACCAATGAAACACTAAATCAAGTTACTCCAATCAAAATTCAAATGATTTGAAACCAATATAATACCGACAGGTTCACGTTATGCCATTATGCTAACACATTAAACCATAGCCTTGGTACAAAGCCTAAGATTGTCACGGGTGATTTCAATCGTACCCCAAAAGTAATAATCAATCTTCATATTAATCACAAGGATTTATACTCCAAAACCTTCAAATCGAAATTTACGCCCGTACAAAGTCACAATTGAGCCATATCAATACTCTCTTAATAATGTTTCACTGACGACTGAATGTAACTTATGATTAAAGTTACTAAATTATTGGTACGCCTTCCGCCAAATGCTTTACCCACACTGTTAGACTTTCCAATATGATTACCCATAATCAAATCACCAATATCGAATATTCGAAGATTCCATACTCAAAAACATTTTATTACTTCAAACACATAATTTCTTAAGACAACATCGAGCTCAACTTCTTGCCCATATTTGTCAATCACAAAAGACCGCAAATTCAAAATCTAAGGCTTAACCTAATTGCAACGACATAATGTCTATGCGATTCACTAACCAAACCATGAGATTACTTAATGATCAATATTTTTCCTCATCTAATTTTATTCTAACACCAAAGCCAAAACCATCAAATAACCCTTAAGAAATAATACTTCGACTTATCCAAACCGGATAACCAACATCAATAAGCACTTACACGTCTTACCAAAAGAACACCACACTTTCGCAGCGCACTCTGATGCCTCAAAGCAAAACCGATCCAAACTATTATCAAATTTATCACAGAGAAAAACATACTATTCTTAATTTCACATTTATATCACACATCCATCAAAGATTTAAGCCTTTAAACACCACATCATTTATATCTCTCAGTCACAACTTTACAGATAGCTTCTAGTTTTCAGAGTTATTCATCCAAAGATCATAACCATCCTCTTTTCTAAAGTAATCCATCTTGGCATTATCAGAAGTCGATCAGTCCAGTCCATACCCCCAAAATAAGATCAAAGTGTTTCATATCCAGAAAATTATGTTAACTCTTAAATATATGTAATCAATACTGATGGGGCAAGGATTAGAAACCATAAGGGTCACCACAAAATTCCATAAAGGTATCTACACATAGACACGTTTCAAATTTCTAGGTTCAACACTTAAGTGCCCACAAAAGAATATCGGAACAACAGAATAAAAGAGGCATTATCATCTAGTAATGCCAAATCTTCCTTCAAATTCCCGCACGAAGTCTCTGTCACTATATCAATTATTTTCTGAGATCACAACCCTTTTCCATACACTATCCGATAGAGTTACTCATAAACATCCAAAGATCATAGTCTTATCCTTCAATTATTACCCTTGATAAATACGGACAATATCTGAATTCCAAAGACAATTAACATTCGTTCTACGTTTGTGTACTCAACCCAAATCCAAGGTTTATGGCCAAATCTCGATCTTATACTCTAATTGGAAATAAATTCCCCAAACTTATTCCACATTTTCAAGGTTTAATCCCAATCACATATATCTTAGGCTTAGGAGTCTATAGAATCTCAAATCTAAGCTCTGATACCATATGTAATGCCCCGAATTTATTTACGAAACGTTAATGCCAAATACACAGAGATCAGATAAAATTCCATAATTATCAGAAGACTTTAAATTGGTAAATCAGAGCATACACTAAAATCCCAAACGAAACAATATTGAAAGGCTTCCAACCGAAGTCAAAATCTTAAAGTATCAGAAAAATGGAGTCAGAAAAATCTTTACTCTTTATCATAAATCTCTCAAATGGTCAATCACAGCATATACTAATAATTCTCGAAATATATCAATATCTGACATGAGGGCCCAAAGCTTTTATACAATCCAAAAATTTTCTCCAACACAAAGTTCAAAACAAAACCTAAGCAATACCAACTTGTCTTAATTAAATACACTTAAAGGTCAATACTAACTCTGAAATAAGGTAGCTAACTTTTGATCACACAGCTAGCCCTTCGAATCCAAAATCCCACCTACTAAACACCTAAAAGGAAAAACATTAAGGGAATAAGCCAAATGCCCAGCAGGGTCGCTCAAAGGACCAATCAGTCGGAAATCAAAAATATTTGAGAAACAAAATTTTGGAAGCACCAAATTTGTTTCAACGGAACAGATAATCAAACCAGATTTCAACTGTCAAATTATATCTGAATGCAAAGACAGACACAAAAGTTTTCACCGGAACTGATAATCAAACCAGATTTTGAATGTCAAAACATATCGGTATGAAAAAATTTACAAAGGCACACTCGTTTCAACTGAACAGAGATCAGACTAAATATCAAACGCCAAAATATATCAGAGTTCGAAAATAGACACTAGAGAGTCATTCAGAAAGTGGTCACATACGTCATTCCTGACATATGAGGCCGGTTCATAAAGTAAGATCGTGATCTCTAGCTCAACTCCCCTGAGCTAGCCCACGTTTCAATCCACGTGGGTAAGTCAAAAATAAGTCACATACACTGTGACATGACTCATAAAGTTACCAAAACAAAATCTCAAAATAATCGTTATCAAATATCGGACAAATCGAACCATATTCAAAAGTTTCAAAATCACATTATCAAATAACGAACTCTTCAAACAATAGGTAGAGTTGACGAAAATAATAACGATCATAAATCACTGAAACAACGATATCAATATGTCAATATTCTGAGGTCAAACAAATCCAACAGAATTTGATTTTTCACAAATCATAGAATTGACAACAAGTCATTCTTAACAAAGTTCAAAACCAAAAGGAGATGAAGAATCACTTATCCCCATATGAAGAGATTCGGATTTCAAAAGAATCTAAAGACTTACATGAGCGATTAGTTCATCGCTGATTCGAATTTCGAAAGTAAACCCTTACCTTAATCCAGCCTTGTCCTTCTCTCTTTCCACCGCAAGGGTAAAGGGAACAAGCTTCCAAAAGTCTTTTGAGAGCCACAAATCTTTGAGCTCCTCCTTAGAACTTCCAAATTTTCCATGCCTTCTTCTCTATCTCTCTCTCTTCCTCTCTCTCTCTTTCTCTCGCAAAGGAGAGGAAAAGAAACAGAAGACCCCCAAAAAGGCTAGGAATGAAATAAAATACTATTTATATAGGACATAAATTTTAACGTTTTCATTAGACCGAAAATCACCTTTAAGTCGACCGAAAAATAATTTTGAGTCGACTGAAAACATGTTTAGTCAACTGAATAGTACTTTCAGTCGACTAAAAGCACTGTTCATCGGCTAAGTACTGTTCATAGTTACTGTTCAAAAATCATGTTCATCGACTGAAACACTTTTAGTCGACTGAAACACTTTTAGTCGACTAAAACATTTTAAATTCGACTAAAATGTCAGAAAACCATTTTTACACCATTTAAATACTTTTTAGTTGACCGAAAACCCTTTTATTCGACTAAAACCTTGTAAATTGGACTAAAAACTTCAGAAAACTATTTTTACATAATTTAAATACTTTTTAGTCCATCAAAACACTTTTAGTAAATCGAAAACCCCTTTTAGTCGACTAAAACCTTCAGAAACTTCCTTATCAAAATTTTGAACACTTTTCATTGAACCAAAAATTTCAGAAACAATCTCAATTCATTTTCTTACTTTTAACAAAAAACCACAAATTTATTTATTCCAAAAAATACTAATTTCGCACAAGGAAAAAAAAATTTCAGGGTATTACAAGTGCTCTATGACAGAATTTTATCCCAACAAGTAGTCATCATGATAAAGGACCGAGCAATCATGCCTCTAGTCCGCCAAAAGTCTAAAAGGAGGAAAAAAAAAAAGAAAGCTCAGCGTTGGAATCGTTTTGATGAGATTACAGTTGATGGCGTTCGAAAAGCTCAATTTAAGTATTGTGAAAAATTATTTCGTGTGGTAATGGTAATGGACATCTTAGTAAGTGTTACCCAATGTGCGCACCTAGTCAAGATTATGTTGATTCTACCCAAATGTAATTATCTTTTGACATTAGATATTTGTCTATAATCAACGAGACCAAAGATACAGTCTTGCTGAATTTTTCATTCACGGTGAACAAGCTTTTAGTTTTGTTGATAATGATAAGTACTCTAGAGATATGAATACTTACGTACAATCTTTGTATAAAAAGGTTCATAGAAACACACTAGTAGGTCTAATTCACTTAGACAGTACGATGCTACCAAAGAATGTTTAATTGATTATTTTGATAAATTTGATGGTAGAGTTAGTCTTAATTCTAATGTTTGGAAATCCTTTTTTTACTCTAGTTAATGATGCTTGTGTGATAGCCAGTGATTCTGAGTGGATTATGAACAAGAGAATCATCATTTTTGAACTCTTTCCTTATTCGCATAATGCAGTTCACGTCGCTAATATTATAGTCCGAGTATGTAACACGCTTAAAATAACAGACAAGATTATTAATATCAGTTTTGATAATACTTCTAAACATATAGCTGCTATTGAAGTTTTAAAGACGAACCTTAGATCTATACTTGATGGTAAATTATTTCATATTACATGTGTTTGGTATATAATTAATTTAATTATTTAAGATGGTTTAGCTGCTGCGGGAGATATGTTTCACAAAATAAGGGGTATGGTGACGTAAACTAATTATTCGGGTTTGAGAATACAATAATTTAAAGCTTGTTTTATTCAATATAGTTTACTTTGTAGGAGACTACACTTACAGATGTCGTGCATAGGTGGAACTTCACGTATCTAATGCTTTTACATGTTATGGTATGCAAATAAGTGTATATTCGCTACCTACTAACCATATTCTCACAAGGCTTGCTAGCTCACGAAGAATGGTAGATGACTGCACACCTATCCGAATTTTTGGAAGTATTTTACACATCATTGTTCTATTGTTTGGTACATATTATCTCACGTCCCCCGCCGCTATAGTAAAAATTCAAAAAAATTGCTAACATTTTAACAAAATGGAGATATATAGAACTCTTTCAGGGTATAGTAGAACAAATTGACATTAAGTTTAATAAATATTGGGCGGAATTTGCCTGTTATTTTTACTGTCGTAACTTGTTTAGATCTTAGGTTAAAGTTGCATGGCGCAGATGTCTCGATAGTAGAAATATCTAAATAAATGTGCTAACACGGCAGCCACACAACCAACCTTACAAAAAAGTGAGTAAGACATTTGAAGATCTGTATAACTTATCAAAATTCTGCTGACGTGCGCGGACGGGCTACATTGTCGAGCGGTCAAAAATATTATTGATAATTTTTTATGGGCCTTGAGCATCTAGTGGCAAAATAAACACCAGTTGAAGGTACTTTTACTTCTACAGGTTCGTCTTCTTTTTTCTCTTTTAAAGAAATAAGTTTGTATGCATATACTAATCATTATTCTTCTTTACCAATGGATGAGCTGATGAATTTTAATTTGTTAACTTTTTGGAAACAAAATTAAAAAAAACTTATAAAACCTTATCCCGAATTACCCGAGATGTATTGACGGTGCAAACCTATGTGGTTGCTTCAAAGTTCTCATTTTTGGCAAGTGAGAGGGTATTGGAGAACAGGAAGAGGAGTCTTAAACCCGAGCACTCAAGTTGTGTATATATTGATAGGATTATCTTGATGCAAAATATCGGGAGCAAGATAAACCAGTTGATGATTAGAAGCGCAATAGTTCGACCATTGAAGGTCTTCCAGATAATTAGATAATTTTCTTTTCTTTTTATTTTTGCAAATTTTTAAAATAAATTATTTCTCAAAATACAGTTTACATTTGCACAGAAAATTATTTTCAAGCAAATTAAATGTATTTAAAGTAAACAATGCACGTAAGAATGTGGCTATTTACAAACAAAATAGATATTGTTTCTCACTTTTTTGAAAAATTATTCCTTTATATAAAATAAATAAATAAATAAAGTAACTTTGCCTGCTTGGTTACAAGCAGTCGGTCCCAAGCTTGGATAAAAGGGAAATGACTTATGAACAAATTTATCTTAAATTTAATTTTTACCGCAAAACACAAAATGAATAAAAATTAATTTTTTATTAGTCCCGGGCCTGCCCTAAGCCCGGCCCTAAATTTTGGGGCCTAGGGCTTGGACTTGGATCCGATCCTAATATCCTCTAAGTGTCCTGGCCCGGTTTCCCACCACCCAAGGCCCCTTTTACTATTAGGTCTAAGCTTAGCCCATTGACACCTCTATTAACTGATCCGATCTCAAACGTGATAGGTTGAGTAAATTCATTTTTCTATAAGGGTTATTGTTGTCTTTTCATTTATTATGTTAACTCCAAGAACTAACAAATGAAAAGAAGTATAATTTAAGTCTGTTTGAAATCACTTATTGTTTTTGTTTTTAGTTTCCAAAAAACTAAAACTAGAACCAGTTTAGTTTTTGTTTTTTTCAAAAAAAATTGGGTATTTGATTAGCCATTTTTTATTTTGAGTTTTTTCTTTACCATTTTTTTCTTAATTTTTTCACCAACCATTTTTCTCCAACAGATTTCTAAAACTTCCCGAAGCACTACCATTGGTGGGTGGCATCACCATCATCCAATTCGTAGCACCACCACCATAATCAAATATGATGGTGGTGGGATGGTGACAGTAGGAAAAATTATGGGTTGTGCCACAGTGATGAGGTGGCGACGTTAGTTAAGGTTCCATTGATTGTCCATGGCAGTGGGATGGAGATGGTGGGTTGAGGTCTGATTTATTGTCGAAGGCGTGGGTTGGCGACAGGAGGCAATTCCGTGGGTGGCGATGACGATAGAGTGGCGGTACTGGGGCAGATCTGTAGGTGGTAATGGCGAGAGTGTGGCGGTGCTATGGCAGACCCGTGCTTGTCGAAGGCGTTGGTTGGTGACAAGGGGCCAAATCCGTAGGTGGCGATGACGGTAGGGTGGTGGTGCTAGGGAAAATTTGCGGGTGGTAGTGGCGAGACAGCGACGGTGGTGTGGCTAACACGTGGTTGTCGATGGCGATAAAAGGCATATTCATATTTGACGACGGCGATAGGGTGACAACGAGACAGATTTGGCCGATGGAAGGAAGTGTCTGGTGGTGGTGGTGCTCTGTGTGTGAGGGGGTTTTCTTAAAATGATACTCATTAATTGCTTCTAACAAAGTTTAAAGGTTGGATCTCAAAACAAAAATCAAAATTGAAAATCTAAAACTAAAACTAAAAAAAAAGGTCCTACTTAAAACAATGGTTTTCAAAACTGAAGGGAAAAAATAAAAAGTGTAAGTCAAACAGTTTTTTTCCCTTCAGTTTACAGAACTGGAGAAAAAACTGGAAAAAAAAAAAGTCCTGTCAAACGCTACCTTAGTTTAATTTCAATAGATAGGAAAAGCTGACTGTGATAAAGGTAAATCACAGGAATGTTAAGTGTAATCAACCCTATAAAAAATTTAATTGTTGACGTTGAAGTTTGGTATTTGTTAATTGATACTTGAGTTCCATCTAAGAATATGGCAAATCTTAAAACTGTACCATTAAGTTTATATTTTGTACAGTTTTAGTACCCAAGTTTGAAGGTGCGCCAAAGGAGTGCCTAACTTTAATCTAACATACTAAATCAGTACCTCTCTGTTGACGGACGACGGAGGCCATTAGAAAGTCAGAGGAGTATGACTATCAATATGAAAAAAAGGACATAAAGTCTGTCTGTGTAGCCACGTGGGCCGTATACTCTCTCTCTCTCTCTCTCTCTCTCTCTCTCTCTCTCTCTTCTTTAATTTACATACAGAGATCGCCGAGGACGAAAGAAAGTCAATGGAGTTTTAAATTTTGTTGATAAAGTCAAAATTTTGATTAATTTTTGCATGTCTCTAAATCTATATAAATACCAAAATGTCATCATCTGCTCACGCAATTCGTTCAAATCTATCTTGTATCACATACATTCAAGCATGGCATGAAATCAACGATGACGACGGTGGTGGAGTCATGATTGTGGGTTTTGGGTTCTTGCCTTATTGATTGTGGGTTCCTGCCTCAGTGGTTGGTGGCATTGTACAGTGTGCGGTCAAGAGAAGAAGAAAGAAAGAAAAATTGGGTGATAGGTCAGAATATGTGTGTGTGTGTGAGAGAGAGAGAGAGGGGGAGGGAGGGAGAGTGATGGGTCTGCGTGTTTGAGAGAGAAAAGAAGAAGATAAGAGAGAGAGTGTGGATGATGGGTTCATGTGTGTGTGAGAGAGAGAAGAGGAGAGAGAGGAGAAGAAGAAAAAGAAAAAGTAGAGAGAAAGTGAGTGAATGAGTGATGGGTCTACATGTGTGTGTGTGTAAGTGAGAGAGAGAGAGAAAATTAATTTATGTTGAAATTGTAAAAAAGTGCATTTGAAATGTAAAAAAAAGACTGCCCATGTGGCTATAGGGACAACATTATGTCCTATTTTTTAATAATAACAGTCCTACCCTTCTGACTTTTTAACGATATTTGTCATTCGTTAACCGAGATATTAATTTGGTATGCTATTTCAAAGTTAAGTACTTCTTTGGCGCACTTTTAAACTTGAGTACTAAAGGCATACAAAATATAAAGTTCGGGTTACAATTTTGAAATTTACCCTTAAGAATGATTTGATCTTCACTTTTCTCGCCAAGTCTTGCAAATTTCATTATATAATCAATTTAGCGACACTTGGAAGCTCAAATCCTAGTGGTGGGGCTCAAATATTACTTTCCTATTATTTTGAAAAAAAATTGGTAAAAGGAAATCTAATTAGGCTAATATTTGTAGTTTTCTCACACTACAAAAGGTCAATTCTATATGAAGGCTTACACCATACAATTGTAATGAGCCTGTTTTTAAATTTCTAAATGAGAGGAAAGAGAAAAAAGGAAGAGAAGATAAAGGAATACAAAACAAATTTTTTTCCTCTTGTTTGTGAGTTTAATTCCTCTTGCTTGTGAGTTTAAAAAAGAAAAGAAAACATCATTCATTTTCTTTATTTGTGAGTTCAGCTAAAAAATGAAAAAAATGACATCTGATATATATATATATATATATATATATATATATATATATATATATATATATATATATATAATTCTAACAATAACTAAGTACAAATGATTCTAAAAGGAACATGATTTTGACCCAAAAAAAAAACAAGTTAGTCATCAATGACATCAAACAAATTTGTAACATTAATTAATAAGCTTTGCATCACTACTTAATGTCACATACTTAATGTCACACGAAAAATAAAACAATATGTGATGAGTCAATAATAACATTTAAAACAATCATCTATTTGTAAATAAACTGATAAATTCTTGTAAGAAACTCTAAAGCCAATAAGTCATTAAAAATTTAGTCTTTATTATTTCAAAGATAATGTAATCATTACAAGAACATTACTTACGAGAATTTCCTTCCTCTCAGTTTCTTCCTAATTTTAGAAGAAAGATTTAGAGGGGAAAAAAGCTCAAACTTCACCCATCATTTCTCGCTTAAAAAAAAACTCACAAAATATAAAAAAAAGAAAGAAATAGGCCACTTTCCTCTCCTAAGAACAAGCCTTCTTTGTCTCAACATCACCATTTGGAGGGTAACAGCTCCTTTGAAAAATGGAGGTAAGGGTCACGGATAGTAAACTACCTCACTAAGTGAGGAAGGAGGGGGGATAATGTGGCCACACCCACCCACCATGTATGTGGGAGATGTCTGCGCTTGTAAAATTTAGAACTTCTCTGCAAGCCAACTTTCTGGCCATCTTCCCACGGCTGAGAATTACTCCTTTCATTTCAGATAATACCATTTGCTTCAACCGCGGTTGGAATAGATTTTAGAACATACACCTACACAGAGTTTTTGCCCTCAATAACACACTTTTAATACTTAATAATTACTTCATTTTAAAACTGATTTACCTATCTACCACACTTTTGAAAATCGTGATTCCAAACAGAGATTTCAAGGAAGAAAAACATGATTTCATAATATATTACCGAAAACGTGGTTTGAAACCACAATTTTCTTCCTTGAAATCTCTGTTTGGAATCACGATTTTCAAAAGTGTGGTAGATAGGTAAATAAGTTTTAAAATATATTAATGAAATCTCAGTTTGAAACCACATTTTCTTCCTTAAAATCTCTATTTAGAACTACGATTTCCAAAAGTGTGGTACATAAGTAAATAAGTTTCAAAATGGAGTAAAGAAGTAATTAATTAAGTATTAAAAGTGTATTATTTAGGGCAAAAACTCCTTACAAGTGGCTGCACCCATGTGTGCGCGAGATGCCTTCCTTCAAGGACTTCAAAACTGCTTTGCAGGCCAGCCTTTTGGCCATATCCTTATTTGCGGCAGAGCACGACTCCTTGTATACGATGCCATTTGCCTCGACCTCGACTGTAATGTATTTCACACCATTATCACAAGACCTGAAGGGGTTTTTCATGTTATAATGTTCCTTCTGACATAGTTCCGTCAACTCTCTCACAGGATTGATCCTCACGGTCTCAGGTGTAACCATGGGCTCCAGAAGCGGCCCTATGCTCCGGAAAACGGTTTCCTTGTTATACCCTGAATCAACAAATATTGCCCCAGCTAGAGATTCTATAACGTCTCCAAGTACCTGTGATCAGACAAAAGTATACATATAATTTCAGCGAAAACAAGGAGTTGATATCGTTATTCAGCTCATCCACTTAAATCAATCTGCAAACTTCTGGCTAATGCTTCACAAATATGAGCCAATTGACCAAGGGGTTTCCCCAACTCATGGAATTTGAGTACAAAATTCTGAGCAGGCGGAGTGTAAGTAGGACACATTTAGAGGAGCCTGTAAACAAAGCTGCCTTACAATGCATATCAGGGAATAAATTTGTAAAGTGTCCAACTGGCAGTAAAAGTGGAGATTACATGAAGCCACATCAAGATGCCGAGGTTGCAAACTTGGATTGTTAAGTATAAAACATGAAGAAGGAACTCCTAAACCTTTGCTGTGGATAATGTTTTCAATTGCATTTTGTCAGAGCAAAAAGGTAGCATCTCCTTTAGGTAAAGTTTTCAAATAGTTCAGTATTGATTCACAGACCTCATCTCGATGGTCAATATGCCATACGCAAGCTTAAGGAAGAAAAAAAACAATACAACACGCACTTCCATCAACAAATGTGAATGACTAACCTTGGGAAAAGAAGTCTCAGATTCCCAACCAAAAGTTGATTCCAAGGATTGTTGTTCGAATTGGTGAACGGTTGCGGTGATATGCCTATGCAGTTCTGATGAGGCATGAAGAATATGTCGATGTAATCCAGCCTTAACTGCAGACTGAGCGTAACAGTCGTTGTTCACAGAAGCTGATCTTAAATCTGTTAATAGTCCAGGAGACATTCCAGGATACGTATGGTACAGGTGCATGGTTACGAGATAATCCAACACTGAATCCCCGAGGAACTCTAGACGCTGCAAAACAAAGAATTTCTTCAACAATCAGAAATGGCAGAAATCAATGAGCAAACTTTTCCTTAATGGCTCATTCAGATAACTAGCTATCTTTGGCACCAATTTCCAAGATATAAAAGTCATGCATTTGCGACGTCATTGGAAAATCAGATGCCTTAGTGCAAAGAATTCAATGCAGGAACTCGATAAAAAATAATAGACCTTCGCTGACACACCAAATTGACAAGTAATAAGGAAACTGAGTCTGCTTGGTGGGAATTAGCACCCAACCCAGCAAACGTTAGTCCATATTTCATGTGAAAGGTAAATACGCAGCTCACGTACCCCACAAGATAGTCAAATTAGACATCCCTAGAAAAGGAAAGGTCACCAATTGTCTATCTACATAATATGTACTTTAACCAATTGAGATAACTTTAAATAAAACTGAAAATTATTCTAGACAGTTCCCCTCTTACTATTAAATTCAGGGACGTGCTTTTCTAGGCAACAAGTAATTTGTTACATTAACAACTGCTGATAATTGAAGTGGTAATACATACAGAGCTTTAAATTTTGACAAATACAAAGAAGTCACATTTATCCTGCTTAATTATTGAAATGTATCTGACAAGAAGTAATGAAAGTCAATCTAGAAAAAGAAGAGAGCCCTAAAAAATAACAATTCTGCTCTTTACGCGTATGGGTTCTATCTGTGGGGCACTGAATATTACCTGATAACATCTTGGAATGTCAGGTAGCATGTAGGAACCATGAGTCAAAGCTTCGACTAGCAGAGAAGCGTCACGGAACGAGTACTTCAATAACGATTCTAGGTATCTAATATTAAGAAGCTTTTCAGGATGTACTGGAAAGTGCCTCTGATATGCTATATTGAGAAAATCAACCTTTATACCTAGCCAATCCATAAAGGACAAGGCTGCTACTTCACCACCTGAGCTAAGGAAAGCACCAATTAGTGCCTCCACTACATCAGCTACTGCCTTACCTTTTACCTTCCTTCTCCCCCTGCTATAGGCTTTTGTGGTATTAGAAAGCAACTCTTCCTCCAGAGCATAATGTCCACTAGGATCACCAGGAATGATCCACATCTTAGGCTCAAAAGGTTCATTGCGAATAAAGCCCTACAAATTGGAAAACACCATGTGCATTAGTCATTGAAATCATACCATGAAGACAGCTAAGACGCAATCAAGAAAATAGAAGTTTGGTGGCTATGATGCACTCTAGAGCACTAAGATTCATGAAGAGAACTTCTTGTTCCCATCACCTACTTGCGTCGAGGAGCTTGTTTGATAATTCAAAAGGTATCTTTGATTTACAACGCCAGCATACTGCTAGAAATGATATAAAAATGTGGAAATATAAGTGCGCAAATGTTTGCTTATAAGTGTGTTACAAGTAGATGTCTTCGCTGCTTCTATCCTTTTAGGATAAAGATGACCAAAAGAAACCGCAAAGTCACATCTTGATGAATATCGCAAGACCCATTGGAATATCGACATGTTGGTACTGCTGCAAAAGCGTATTAAATCCATACTTCAAGACCATAAATTCCAGAAAAACAAGAATCATATTCAGCTCAAATATTCCATCCTTTCAAAGTATTGTATAATTTCTATTATAAGGTAAACTGAACTGCCAATAACAGACTATAAGTCAAAGCATCAAACTACATTCACATCCTTCATATCTTATCACAATTACAAGTTAAATACACAAGTTCATCGTCCTTGCAGGTAAGGCAAAAAAGAGCATACGTTAAATGCAATTTGCAGAGCCAGAAGTAATTTTGTTGACCACACAGACAGAGACAAAAGGGTTCGCATGAATGCCCATGCAGAAATTTAAATAAGACGGGAATAGAAAATTTTAGCCGCGCAATATATGAAGTGTTCTGGCAAGTACGATCGTTACCGGGATTTTACGGTCACATCCAAGCTTGCATAGAGCTGCATTCGAAATTATTTTGTCTTTTTTAGCACTCAAAAGGCCTTCATGATGATTTTGATGCATTGCAAAAAGCTGCTGACAAGCAGCATACTTGAGAAAAGAATCCCCAAGAGTCTCTAGTGATTCCAAGTGAAATTTCTCTTGGCATTTTTGTAGTAATTGCTTCCAAAACCTGAGATAGGCAAATCAGTTACCGTAGATCAAAAGAAAGGGTCAAAAAGATAAATTATGAAGTAGAGAGTAGAAGTCTGGAAATCATTTAGGTAAGTTTAATCTAAATTTTCTTAACTGAGAATACCTTGAGTGGTACCTACATCTGAATGGATGCTCCAACCTCTACTTAATTAAAAAAGAAAATTTGGTATTTGTGAAATATATCATGCTTAATACATATTCACAAACCTAAAGACACAAAGCTACGCCCTAATCTAACAAAAGTAAGGATGGATATATATTGGAAACAAATTCAAATGACAGAAGCTAATCAAATTTACTCCCAAAGCCATAAACAATGTACTTGGAATTACCCAAGTCATGAGTCATGACCATAACCAAACAATGAGGGATCAGATTAGGCCTTTTCAGTAACAATTACTGTCTTATTAGATTAGTTCAACTTTGAGAACAAATTCATGAGGAGCAAGGAGGCAGAGCTACACTTTGGGGCAGACATGAGGTTGTACTTATCTGCACATGGGGCAGACATGAGCACGGGAATTGGCAGGCCAAAAAGGCAAAGAATTCTAGAAGAGGTTAGGAGCAGCTTGTTGTGTCTTCTACAGATTCCTAATTAGATGGCTGACTACAAAAGCGGACTTTATTTTATGCGTAATGTGTGTTATCTATGATTTTGGTTATTAATCGCTGGAGTACATTTTGGTTATTGGTTTTCCTATCAGTAATGGGCTTGGTATAGTGGATTCTTTAGCTTTCGGTAGCAAGAAATGGGAGAGGGAACCGAAGTGAGGTTCTAGGGTGGGGCATGACCAGTACAGAAGGTTTGAGGTGGAACAGGAACCCGGTGCAAGTATCCAATTCAGTGCAAGGTTCCTGGAATAATATTATTCAACAAATGTGTATCCTAAATCACCAGCTAGGGCTACCCCTTTTGGCTGAAACTTTTTTGCAAGAACAACACCGCCTAAAGGTCATTGTCAAGCGGCTACAGCAACATGACAAACACACTCGATCGAGAGAAATACTTGGCCACCCCGGGCGGTGGTTTTCTCAAGAACCAGCCACACCAGTATGAAGTGGCTGGTGTATCCTCCAATGCTTTTGAGGTTCTTCTTAGGTTGCAATCATGGGCTCTGGTACCCACTTGGAGCAAGGGAGACTAGGCCGAGGAATTGAAACCCTTTCTCAGCCAACTTGACCTGAAAGCTTAAGCCAATCGTTTATGGGTCCTTGGTGTACATCAAGCCTTCCCATGTTGGACGGGAAGCTCCACAGGGCAAATCTAATTTCTAACATATACACATTGCCATATATGAATGTGGGTGAGTGTCCTTTGAAAGGATCTATTTGTATTATTATTAGGCATTGTTTCTGATTCCCTGGTTGTGTGTGCATATCTACTTCTACACAAAAACTCCTTATGTTCTTTGTTTCTCAAATGCTTTTCATTGGCAAGCTGAGCCAAGTAAAGGTTGCACTTTTCTGAAGTCAAACGGGCACGAGTTTCAGCAATGAAGAACAATCATAGTTGAGCCCGAGCAAACTGCAATACTTCGCAAGATGAACTAGAGCAGACCCAAATGAGCTGGAAACTCAGCTCCGTTGCAGCTCTATAACAAACACACTTGGGTGGATGGACCAATACTTAATAAAATTTGACCCGCTGTGTGTGGGTCATCTGGTGGCACATGTCAACCTTATCTCCCTTGCATAATCTTTTAGCAGAATCCACACAGCACTAGACTCTTAACCTTCTTAGCTCAAGCTCCCAACATCTTGGTAAAGTCAGGAGCAAAGACAGACCGAAGTTTCAGTATAACTAGCAACTTAAAGTCACAGTTAAAACTTCTTAGTATTAAGAGCACAATTAAGATACCTTGAGGGTTGGAATAACAACACTTTGCTTGCAGTAAACCGCGTGCATATTTTTTAAGTTGGCAGCTATGAGCAAAGACTCAACTCGGTGCATGATAGAGGGAACATAAGAAAAGGTATAAAATGTGTCAACTGATATAGGTGACATGATGATAAAACAAAGTTCCGGAGGCAATTCCACAGATGCGTTGCTTGGTTCTACAAAGGGAAAACACAACATCAGCCACAACAAACATATCATAACATAAGGCATAACCAAGACTAAAAATATTGAATTACTAGGTATATTTGACAAGTTACTATAATATTTTACAATTTTTCAGCAGATGTCTTTGTATAATTTATAGATCTACAAGCTTGATTCAGAAAATAACATAGAAACTAAGATCTTCTTAAGACTAGCATTGTTAATTTTGAAAGCCAATTGCATGTTCCTAATGGTTATATTTGATAAAAGCCTAGATTAAAACTGAGGGTAATAAATTCTGTATTGCACTTGAATCCCATTTCCTTTTAAGAGATCACTTATGAGGTTACTACAGGTAATAACCTTATAAAGGGGTATTGTGCCAGAGAAGGAGATAGGGGACATTTCCTTTAAGTTGGAACTACTTAAGATAGCAAGTTTGCCTCCGAAGCATTTACCCTAAACAGCAGGCAGTGGCATCAGTTGTGTTTTAAGCTATTCATGTAAAGTACCAAGAGCGAAATAACCCAACCTTTCTCCTTCTGTCGTCTACATCTTTGAAGGTGATTCTGGACTGGAAATATATGTCTCCCTTTAAGAAATGGTTCTCTTTCAAATTGCAACATAACGCCATGCCTAGCATCATAAAAGGTGTATAACTTGAAATAATACGTACAAAAATAACCATGTACCTAATTACAGTGTTGGGAGAAAAATTAACACTTCTGGCTGAAAAGGTTCTACAAACCTTCTTTCATAGTATGCCTTATAAGAGATTGCTTCGCCATCCTTTAATTCTAAAAGTGAGTTCCCGTCCAAATTATCGAAAATACCCGTGATGCAGTAGACGTGACAGTTATGAGGCGTGTAAACCAAAGAATTCTCCAACATGCATCTGCATACCAATCCATTCTTCGTGTGTACACCACAACCTTTGGGAGAACAATTTTTGTGATCATTAAGCATGATCTTGTAAGGAAATAACACAGCTTTAACACTTCTCCAATCAATGCAGAAAGGCTTTTGAGAGGATGTAGTAGATGGAAGCAATAGGTAGTCAAGTAAGGCAAGATCAGAACTTAAGGTAGAGGCACCCAAAACCTCCTTCAGCTTAGTCCAATTATGATCTAGAAGAACTCTAAAAATTGTAATTTGAAACCTCTGGCACAGCAGAACCTGCAAACATAAAATTTATATCTTTTGTTCCTTTAACTCGATCCAAAACCAAAATATAAAAGCACTTGAGCATGACATACATCACCTCCTCAGAAGTAAGACTGACAATTCCTACATATTTGAAGCCAACAGTCAAAGTGCCTCTATCAACGTCCAAGTCAAAAGAATATTTGTCACCAAATTCAAGCTTAGTCCCCACTGCAAGCACGATATTGTGAAGCATGTGCTCATATCCAAAGCTCCGTTGTAGCTCAATTAAGTAGCAATGGTACGTCTTCAAAGGATCATTTGCATTTTGACTAACAAATTCCGACGCGACATAGTTAACATGTTCATCGACATAAGCTTCAAATCCTACATTTCAAGATGGTAATAAATTATTAATTA